>RJWJ010009241.1:0-50622 GCA_004363605.1 Indri indri
TGTGCATCTGCACAGAGGGAGGGGGCCGCGGCCTGGCAGGAGTGTGCTGTGCGTGTGTGTGTGTTTGGGGGGGATTCTTTTGAGTCGCACACAAAGCGTTGTGCTGAGACACCGCATTCCTGCTGGCTGGGCTTCCTGTTTCCAGATGCATTCCTGCCCCAGAGTCACCACGGAGACTGCCTGGAATCCGCCCCACATTCTCCAAATTCAGGGCGCGATTGGCAAAGGCTCCCTCCTCTTCACCTCCCCACGCTTTCACCTCGGAGGGAGGAAGCCACCTGATCAGCCTGCCCTCCTGCCCTGGCAGTGCCGGCGTGGGGGCTGGCAGGGCTGGGGGGTTTGCTGCCACATATCCGCTTGGACTTGCTTAAGGCAGTCCCTGCCAGGCCCGGCACTCTCGGGTTCCCTCTCTGGGGGGGGCGGGGTTGGGGGAGACAAAGCGTCCAGGAGGATGGGGCCCAGAGGGGCAACCCAGGGGACCGATGGCTAGCAGGGGAGGGCTTGGACCTAAGCATCAGGGTGTTGAGACGTGGCGGGCAAGTCAGGCACTTGGCTCTCATTCTGCCCGCCCAGGGCTCGGCTGTGGGCCTCAGTTTCCCTAGCTTGTAAAGTTATAAAATCTGGGAGTCGGTGGCTCTCTGACGAAGGCTCCTGTGGATGGTGTGTGAGGGCCGGAGGGAGCAGGCAGCAGAGGGCGTGGGCTGACTGTGTTCTCCCTCCCAGTTAAAAACCACTTCCTCCAGCCCCTCCCCCAGAGGCCCAGGTGCAAGCTTGCACGTCCCCAGCTCCCTTATCTGCCTCCCGGGAATTGGGTCCCGCTGGGATTTTTTCCAGCCCTGCCCCCGCCCTCAGGAGGAGGAGGAGGAGGACGAGGCGGCTTGCTTCCTCCAGCCGTGTCTCGTCACCGGGCTGTCTCACCTCCTTTAAGGACGGGGAGTGGGTGGTGGTATTCCACGGGCCAAAAGGGCGGGTGGGGACAGGGAAGCATATACACTTTGGCCCAGTCTCGGGGCTGCTCTTGTCGACTGGCTCACGTCTCCCAGGCCCGAAACACCCACCCAGGCCCCAGCTTTAGGGTACCCGGGATGAGGCGTGGGACGGCAGGGGTTCAGATGTAGCCAGGACACACAGGGCCCTGCAGCTGTAGTAAGGGATTTCCCGCGGGGGCAGGAACGGAGTCCCCTTTCATCGCGCCAAGTTCCTGAGAGATTTGCCCCTAAGCCCCGGGAGCCCGCGTCCCGGTCCGCGCACTTCCCACCGCCAGCACGTGGGGCTGTTTCCTTCCGGGCTCCGTCCTGTCCTCCCCCCGCACCCGCGGGCTCCGGGCGGGCGGCAGGAAGGCAGCCCCGGCGTGTGGACCGGGTGGGGCGGGCTGCTGGCGTCCCGAGCCCGACGGCGTCCCCAGGCGGGGGCCGCGCTCCTCGCAGGACAGCGGATTCGGGCCCTTATCCTCGCCCCAGGCAGCACTGGGGGGCGGCAGGGGTGGCCGGGCAAGGAGTGGTGGCCGCGCAGAGCACCTTACCCCTCCTTCCCCTTCCCGCCCCCGGCCCGCCCCGCCCCCCGCCAGGAGTGTCCCCGGGCCGCGCCCAGCTGGGTAGGGACGCGCGCGCTGAGCCGCCCGAGCGGCGGGGGACGGGCCGGGAGCGCCGCGCAGGCTGCGGCGGGAGCGGGCCATGCTGGGCCGGCGGCGCGTCTTCGCCGTGGACGGCCGGGGTGAGTCGCCCGCCCCAAGGCCGGCCGGGGCCTCCTGCCCCCGGGCCGTCCCCGCGCCCACCACCCTTCAGGGGCCAAGACATTGGGCTGGGGCTCCTCGCAAGTTGGAGACCCTCTGGCTTTGGCATTAAACCAGCCATCGCCTCCATCCCTCTTCCTGTGGGCCCCCTTCCCTGTCACCCCCTGTCTCGAGCCTGCCCGCTCCCGAGGGGATCGGCCGACTCTGCCGCCTGCGCCCTCGGTGCGCGCCCCAGGCCAGCGGGCGGGGCTGGCCTCTCCAGGCCTCCCGGCCGGCTTCTTGCCCAGAGCGGGCCGGATCGGCATCCAACCTCCGCCTGGCGGGCTCGGGTTCTGCACCCGAGTCACAAGAGGGCCTGGCACAGAAGTGACAACGAGTGGGTGCTCGTGCTCCCCTCTTCCCTTCCTTTCACTGAAGTCGTTCCTTTTAAACTCTTCGCAAAATCTTCACTATTTCTCACTTAAAAGGACGAAAGCCCAATGTGGCCAGAGCTGTTACTGTGATCACTCTCCCCCAGAGCGGCTTCATCTTGCATCCTGACGCTGGGGGCAGAGAGCAGTGTGGTCCCCAGGCTGGTCTTTGTGCCCTTCCCCCTCTCGTGGAGGCGGGCACAGCCCTACTCCCCTGGGGGAGCAGCTGAAGAGCTGTGGCCCCAATTTATGACTGGAGGGCTGTAGCCAACCCTGGTGGGGGCAGCACAGGGCTCCTGTGGCCTGGGCTCCTTACTGCTACGATTACTGTCAAGAAGGGACCCTCGTCCCTGCGTTTCCCAAGCAGAGCTGGGCACTATCTGGGTGGGGCTGTGGCTGTCCGGTGTCCTCCCTTCATCATGGGTCCAGGACGCTCCTCCCGGGGAGTGCCACCAGCTGCCAGGAATGCTGGGGGCGTTGGGGCCTTGTGGCCAGCCTGACACTGATTCTCATTGCAGATGGGGCTGGCGAGGACCTGGCACGTGGCTGTGTAGTGCCTGGAGTCACCAGCACCTACAGACGCATCCCGGACGTGGCTCCTGGGTGCTCGGCAGACTCCTGGCATTGGGGTGGTGAGCCGAGAGGTGTCGGGAGGCAGGTGACGCTTCTCAAACTGGCCTCCCGGGACTCAGGAGTGGAGATGGCAGTTGGGGACAGCCCCCTCGCCACCTTACCGGGCCTTTCTCAGGACTCTCTGGACTTTGAGCCCCTGGGGAGCCCTGAGCTGCCCGCCCAGCGAGGCCGGCTCCTGGCCAGCCGTAAGCTGGAGCAGGTGCTGGAGCGGTCGCACCGGCCCGCCAGCTTGTCAGGACAACACCGCCCCCTGCAGCCACCAAGCAAGCCGGAGTGTGAAGTGCCTCTTTTTGGAGCAGGGGAACAGGAGTCCACTGAGGCAGACACTGACGGACAGCCAGGCCTGGAAGCAACAGAGGCGGTGAGTGCCAGCTCTCAGGGTGGGGACAAGTGGGATGGAGACGGCCCACCCTGCGCTGGCTCTCCCCGGAGCTCTCTCGGGGTGGGGCACTCCTTGCCCCTAATTGCCCAGTGGTGTCATAGCTTCTTGCCTCACCCCGCTCCCTGCTGTGCGGGCCACCCTCGAAGAGGAGGTAGGCAGCCCGGCCCTGTCTGAAACCGAGCCTGGCTGGGCTCTGGGGCAGCAGCTGGGTGCGCTCCTCCTCTGCCTGCCCGCTCTGCCCATCTGCTGCCTGGGGTGTGGTGGGCATCTGGTTGAGTTCAGGAGTCTCCCCTACCTCACTGTGTCCCACAGGTGGGGGGCTTGGGGCCTGCATCCTGGGCCTGCCTCCCAGGGCAGGGTCTCCGCTACCTGGAACACCTGTGCTTGGTGCTGGAGCAGATGGCGCGGCTCCAGCAGCTCTACCTGCAGCTCCAGACGCGGAGGGCCCCTGGGGTGAGTGAGCCTGGCAGGGGAGGGGTGGTTATCAGGCCATCCAGTGAGGGAGGCAGGGGAGGGGCAGGACCCCTAGAACTGTGGCTGCCTTCAGAATAGCCTCCGCCCTCTAGTTGGCCCTGACCGCCCAGTCTCCCCTGTGTACAGGATCCTGCCAAGGAGGAGTTGGCTGTGGCACCGTTGCCTTTCCCCTCACACCCCCCAGGCAGTGGGGTGCAGGGGCCATGGGAGCTGCAAGGACAGCTGGAAGAGAGAGGTGAGGGGCAATGTGTCTCCCTCTATGTCCTGCCTGCCCCATCTGCCTGCCCAAGGTCCCACCAGCAGACCCCCTGAGCCATAGCTTGATGAGGTGACTTCCTGTCCCTGGCCCTGGGTAACCTGACTCTCTTTCTGAAGGGGCAAAGGCAGCCAGCACCAACCCTCCCAGGCTGCCAGAGGCCCCAGTGGAGCCAACTCACAGCTTTCCGTGCTGCCAGGGACGCAAGGTAGGCGGTGGGTGTATGTGCAGCAGGTGATAGGATAGGGTGGGGTGGGCTGGGGGGTGGTGGGGACATTGGGCACCCTGAGGGCCAGAAACCCTGGGAAAAGGATAGGATTGATTCCTGTTTGGAGCAGGTGACTTGTTCTGACTGTGGTGACAGCTGTCTCTCGGAGCTTGGCTGGGGGTATGTGTGTGGGGAGGGCTTTGTGGTGACCCCTTATCCTCTGCTCAGCGGGATCCCTCCCACTGGGACAAGGTCAAGGTCCTACTCAACCGGATCCGCTGGAAGAGCCATCAACAGCCCGAGTCCCCCACCCCTCCCAGCAGTTCCGGCCCCAGGTGAGTCCTGTGCCCAGCCCAGGTTAGGGCAGGGAGAGGAGACTGATGAACCAGAATGCTGAGATTGTCTTGCTACTTGTCATTTTTGTCCCTGTGAAACTTGAGAGGCATAGATGGTCTTGGAGGGGGTGCTGGAAGAAAGAGAAAGTAGTTAAAACACCCCATTTTCAGATGAAGAGGCCGGGTTCTAGGAAGAGTTGGGGGTAGTCGCTTTCCCAAAGCCACACAGTAAGTCAGTGACAGGTGCAGAACATGGGAAATCTCCTCACCCCCCTCAACAAGCCCTCACCCCTCCTCCATGCTGGAATTTAGGCCCCTCCCTGGGTTCGCGGGGGAGCCAGGCGAAGGCACAGTCAAAGGATTCCACAGTGGGTGCAGTCCATTATGTCTCGGGTTGTCCTGAATAATTCTCCCGGGGGAAGCAGCACAAGTCGTTTGACATCCTCAGGCTCCCCGCAGCAGATACACAATATTCTTGCAACTTGGGGGCCATTGTTACCTTCATTTCCTCCTTCTAGCCCAATGTCTCCTTTTCCACAGGATTGAGCCCAGGGACCACCTCCCTGAAAGGCCTCAGTGCTGCGCCCACCGGAAAACCTTTATGCCATCATTAGTGGTTAAGAAGCAACGAGCAAAAAACCTTTCTGTATGCTGAGACCTCTTGGTGCAGCAGGTGACCCTGGGTGGAGGGGACTTGCCATGAAGTCTTCCTCACCCTTTGCCCTGTTGCTGCTTCTCCTCACTGCCAGGAAAGGCTGTTGACACTTGCCCTTCTCCCCAAGGCAAGGGCTGAATCTTTCTCCTCCAAGCAGCCTGGCAGAGGACCCCTGTTGCCCCAAGAGGCCCCCAAGATCTGGAAGCTCTAGGGCTTTTCCTCCTTGCCAGAATCCCTGGACATAGACAGTGTGAGCTAACTTATCAGGTGTCCATGGAGTGTGTTTGGCATGGTCATCTGTTTGGGCCCAGCATGTTGCAGATGGGTGATTGTGCACAATGAGTCTCTCTGTGGGACTGCAGTGTTGTGAACTGCCTGGATCCAACCATCTCCTCTGGAATTGTGCATCCAAAGGTTGGTCTTTTGGGTGAGCTAACTGCCGAAGGATGGAACTGACCTTCGTTCCACAGTGGGCTGTTCCTGAACTTTCCTCCTCATGGCTGCGCTGGCAGCTCTGGGACAGAGCACAGTGCTGCCTTGGCTGCCTCTGCATGGAGTCTTGCCCCCTGGAGCAGAGCCCCTGAAGACTGCACCAGGAATAGGGACAACATGAGGAACAGCTGAGTAACCTTCAAAGTCCATTCTCAGCTGCTCTGATCCATACTAGCTTTTACATGTCAGAACTGAAACCAGAAGCTCATACTAGTTTTTAGACCCTGACAAAGTCTCAACTTTTCTGAGCCACACCTTCTTCCCACGTGGAATAACGATCCTGCCTTACCTACCTCACAGGCTTGTTATGAGGATAAAATGAGATTAAACTGCCTCAAAGTGCTTTGTGAATGTTACGTGAACAGGAAAGGGGAGGGCATGGGTGCTAGCAGGGTGGCTGGACGGGAGGGATGATGGGGAGGCCAGGACTAATAGGGACTAAAATGGCCAGTTTTCTGGCAAGATTTTGAGCAAGTCATGTCATGGAGGTCTCCTAGGTTCCATATTTGAGAATTAGGGCACTGATTCCTGACTTGCTCACCCCCAGGGCTGCTGTGGGGGTGCGGTGCATGGAAGGACAGAGTGCTAGGGATGCGCGTCAGTGGCTTCAGTAAGCCACAGGAATGTCTCCTAGAAATGGCCACTGCTCAGGCATCCTCCTCCAGTCAGGAGGGGCTGGTTCTCTTGCTACTGCACTCTCGGCGCTGCCAGAGTGAGGCAGGGGCAGTAGGCGGTGGGCGCTCCCTTGCGTTTCGGCGTCCAGCTCCAGCTACCTTGGGCCCAGGAACCAATGCTCCGACGCCTACTTTTCTACACGGACACTTAAGCGAGGACACCAGGCGCGGCTTCTTAACGCGCATCCGATCCGGGAAGGCGCACTTCCGTTTCCCAGTTGCCTCGGGATGGCAGGCCGGCGTGGGGGAAGGGAGAGGTCGGTGGAGACGAGGGAGGGACCATATCCGGGAGAGTGGCAGCTTCCGACCAGTGGTCGCGCTTCCGGAGAGACGCTTCCGGTGGCGGCGGCAGCAGCGGCTGTGGTGGTTCCGGGTGTCTTTGTCCCCCTGGTGTCGCGGCCCTGGCCCGCAGGTGGGTAGGGGGGGCCCCCGCCGCCCCTCTGCTCCGTCGCCCCTCCGCCCCTGCCTTGGCCGAGGGGGCTGCGAGGACCGGGCGGCGAAGATGCGCGGGGTGCGGAAGGAGCCGAGCCCCCCTTCGGGCTGCAAGTCCGGTCTCCCTGGCAACGGCCTCAGCCCTGGGGGCGGGCGGGAGGAGGAGAAACTGCGCGCCTTCGTCCTCCCCCGGTGGCCTCGCTGCGGCCGGGCCGGGACACCTGGCGCCGCGGCTGCTAAGGCCGGAGCGGAGCGCCCCGGAGCGTGGGAGCAGGAGGGCAGGCGCGCAGCCCGTTTTGCGTTCGCCCGGCCAGGGAGCCACCTTCCCACCAGCCCGTCGGGGAAACAACGGGCCGGGCTTCCGGGGAGCGGGCCCACAGCGTCTCCTCGCCCGCACCAGCCTCCTCCATTTTCCCGGGCCCTGCGTGGAGGGTTTCGGCGGATGTTTTTGAATGAATGAATGTCACCGGGGCTCTTTCCAGCCCTGCACCCCAGCAACTACTCTGGGGGTGGCGTGGCATAGTGAGAGGAGCGCTAAGTTGTTGGGAGACCTGGGTGTGAGTCCCAGTTGTGTCTCTAACTAGTTACGTGGCCCCGGCAAGTCTTTTGATCTCTCTGAGCTTCAGTTTCCTTTTCTGTGGAACAGTATGACAATATCACCCACCACTGGGTTATTGTGATGGTAAACTGGAAATAATGTAATTTCTCATTTTATTTACTGATTTCTTTACATTTTCTCCGTCCGTGGCCTTCATTCAGTCTCAGTATCTGCCTCCCTGCTTTCCTGAAGATCCTTAGTTTCTTAAGGTTCTCCACCTTTCTGGGGGCAGATAGAAATCTCCCATATGAGCTGTTAATGTATTTCTTTTTGGATTGAAGGTTTTTTCCCAAGACTCTGAAAGAGGACAGCATTCCCAATGTCCCAGTTTAAGCGCCAGCGGATCAACCCGCTTCCAGGGGGACGCAACTTCTCAGGTGATCACTTTTCTCCCTACCTGGCCTCATACTGGGAAGTACTTGCTCTGGAGTTACTTTCAAATATTGGCTTTTGGGGTTTCACTGGTGGAGAGCAATTTACTGCTGTTTCTTAGGCAAACAGGAGATGCCCAGTGGTTGCCAGTGAAGCCCTGTGGAGGAGCTGGTTGGAGCTTTGCACTTTGGGTTTACTGTATTCTCTAGCTGACTCTAGTACTTAAGGTGGTAGGTGCAGTTCCTGGAGGTTGCTTCTCTGTCTCCATAGGCACAGCTTCAACGTCTCTTCTGGGCCCTCCTCCTGGTTTGCTCACTCCTCCTGTGGCCACAGACCTGTCCCAAAATGCCAGGCACCTTCAGGTAGGTTGGGCATCCTTCGTGGTGAGTCTCAGCCCTTGGGACTACCCAGCATGCATGGATGCCTGATGCTCTTTCATTTCTTACATAACAGTGTTCATCGCTTCTGACCCGTGTCTTGGTAGTGGGCCAGTATGGAGGTGACTAGACACCTCTCATACTGGGGAGTCTTAATTTCTGGCTCCAGGGAAATCTTTGGGGTGCCTCTTGGAATTAAAGAACTAGAGATCCTAAAAGAAGCTTGTGAGCCAATAATCAACTCAACTGTCCCCCACTCCAAAGATGGACTATGTCCACTATATTCATGTGCTTTTCGGTGCACTGCACTGAGCTGGGGTGTGGGCAGAGATGAGACCCTAGTGGCAGAATGAGGTTTTTTTTTTTGAGACAAAGTCTCACTCTTTTGCCTGGGCTAGAGTGCCATGGCGTCATCCTAGCTCACGGCAACCTCAGACTCCTGGGCTCAAGGAATCCTTCTGTCTCAGCCTCCCGAGTAGCTGGGACTACAGGCATGCGCCACCATGCCCAGCCTATTTTTTCTATATATTTTTAGTCGTCCGATTAATTTCTTTCTATTTTTGGTAGAGACGGGGTCTCGCTCTTGCTCAGGCTGGTCTCGAACTCCTGAGCTCAAACAATCCGCCCGCCTTGGCCTCCCAGAGTGCTGGGATTACAGGCGTGAGCCACCGCGCCCGGCTCAGAATGAGGTTTTGCCCAGGTTGCTCGCTGTTACTTTTTCAACTGCAGTCTTCCTTTACAGGGTGGGGAGAAGCAGCGGGTCTTCACTGGCATTGTTACCAGCTTGCACGACTACTTTGGGGTAGTGGATGAAGAGGTCTTTTTTCAGCTAAGGTAGGCTTGAGGCTGATCCCCTACCAGAAATGCTTATTGGATTCAGTTCTGTCACCAAGCTGGTGGCTCCCCCACCCCCAAAGCCATTGCTTTGCTGTTTTTATGCAAGATGTGAGAAATCTTGATGGAGATTCTCGTGGGGGCAGTTAGGGTGGCTTGGCCAGGGTCCTTCTCCTGATGGGCCTCCTGGCTTGTGTGCTGGCAGCGTGGTGAAGGGCCGGCTGCCCCAGCTGGGTGAGAAGGTGCTGGTGAAGGCTGCATACAACCCAGGCCAGGCGGTGCCCTGGAATGCTGTCAAGGTGCAAACGCTCTCCAACCAGGTATTCACCTCTCCTGAGCATGCGCATTGGAAAGGGGAGGGATGGAAGCCCTGGGCCCTGACAGCTGGGCAAGGACGTTATTTTTGTCGAGGGGGTGGGACTGCATCTTTCCAAGATAGTGAGTCAACCATGGGATCCCCTGAATTTTCTGGCTACTATCCTGCAGCCCCTACTGAAGTCCCCAGCACCTCCCCTTCTGCATGTGGCAGCCTTGGGCCAGAAGCAAGGGATCCTGGGAGCTCAGCCTCAGTTGATCTTCCAGCCTCATCGGATTCCCCCACTCTTTCCTCAGAAGCGTGAGTACCAGTGGCATGGTTGCTGGGGTGTGGCTTTATGGGGTACTCTGGATGAACGGGCCTGTAACTTTCAAGTTGCTGCTGTCAGAATAGAAGTGGGTACTTCTGTGCACTGGAAGAAAGGGAGGGGGAAGCTGGACAGGTATTTTTTAGGGTTTTTGAGTCACCGGCCATTTCTTCTCTGCAGCTCTGAGTCTCTTCCAGACATCCCACACACTTCACCTGAGCCACCTGAACAGATTTCCTGCTCGGGGCCCTCACGGACGATTGGATCAGGGCCGAAGGTAAGAGGATGATTAAGCAGAAAAGATGTTTTATTTGTCTTTAGGAGTAATGTCCCTTTTTTGGCCACCTGTTGACACTAACATTCCGTTTCTACAGCTAGATCCTAGTCCCTTTTCTCTGAAATCAGCAGACACATTGAAATGTATATACAAATATTAGAACTTTATACACTGGTTTAGCAAGCAGGGATTTGATGTAGTTCATCATGTTGAGATACTTTTTAAATATATGATTTCTTGGCTGGGTGCACTAGCTCACGCCTGTAATCCTAGCACTCTGGGAAGCCGAGGCAGGAGGATTGCTTGAGCTCAGGAGTTTGAGACCAGCCTTAGCAAGAGTGAGACCCCGTCTGTACTAAACATAGAAAAATTAGCTGGGCGTCGTGGTGCATGTCTGTAGTCCCAGCTACTTGGGAGGCTGAGGCAGGATTGCTTGAGCCCAGGAGTTCAAGGCTGCAGTGAGCTATGATGATACCACTGTACTCTACCCAGGGCAACAGAGCAAGACTCTATCTCAAAAAAAAAAAAAAAATACTTTTTTATTTCTAGTCCCTAAGATTGAGATACCAAGAATTGAAACTCTCAAGAAAATAGTAACATGTCAAGAAAAGTAATATTACAGTACGTTTTAGTTACTAATTTCAAATATATTTCTTTACATATATATATACATACACACAACGTATACATAAATACAGCGTTAGAATGTTATGTTGCACTCTGCTCAGAAATTCAAGCCTTGTGCCTTGAACGTGCAGATAGCTTTCTTGGCCATCCGTAGAGCAAGCATTTGAGCCGTTGAGAGGCATCCCAGGTGATCCTTTGTCATCTGTGAGCATTGGGGACTTTTAGAAGCATGCTGAGTGTCCTCTGTCCAGTTCACACCCTCTGTGTCTCCTACTCTCTCCTTGAGTGTTTTTGCTAATATCTCTACGAGTGAAGCTCTAGACTAGTTTATCACTCATTCTAGTTCTATCTTCATTTTAACTTTTTATAATGAAAAATTTCAATTTATGCAAAGTAAACAAACGTGTGATGAACCCTCATGAATAGCCATCACCCACCTTTAACAGGTATCCTCGTATCATCATCTGCCGTTCTTCTCTTTCCCTGCCTCCATCTCCTCACTGCCCCTTGATTTTTTTTTTAAAGATGAAATTTATGTAGATTGAAACGTGTAAGTCTTAACTGGAAAATTTTGACAAATGGAAAATCCCGTGTAACTCTCACCCTTATTAAGATTTAGAACATTCCATCACTCCAGAAAGTTCCTATTGTAGCTCTCTCTTGAATGCAGTACATAGAAGAAAACACCCCCATCCCAAATGCCAGCAGAGTATTACACGACAAGAGTTGACAATGCAAACCCATGTAAACACTTCAGAGGAGCCTGGATAACTCAGAGAAGAAGTTTAGGCCAAGTGCTGTAGCTAGTCTCTGTGCTGAAGCATTTGTTCCCTGGGGGTAGGTCACTGTGAATTCTAACTCGGGAGAAGCTTTGTCTAGGATTGTCTTCCATGGTGTTTCTACTACTTAAAACCCTTTGTCCCATTCTCCGGTCACGGGTATGTTTTTGTGCGCACCCAGCCCTCTGGTCCTGTGCGTTTTCCTGATCTTCAGTTTCCAGGGACTCTCCCCCGCTCACGTTCTGTGAATTTATTAAAGATTCCATTCCATGATCACAGCAAAGTCTTCAGAGATAATGTAGCCCAGGTGGAAATCTATGACTGCTACAGACTTTCTGCTTTAGGTTCAAATTCAGGCCGGCTTTCTGTGAAGTCAGTTTCCTTTGATTGTCCCGGATGTGCTGAGCCCCGTGCAAGGCCTGTGTTATATTACTTTGGTCACAATGCTTCAGTGTCATAGCTTCTAGAGAAAGGAAGTACGGGTTGAGCATCCCAAATCTGAAAATCCAAAATCCAAAATCCTCTAAAATCTGAAACTTTTTGAGCACTGACATGATGCTAAAAGGAAATGCTCACTGGAGCATTTCAGAGTTTGGAGTTTTAGATTGGGGATGCTCAACCTGTGAGTGTAATGCAAATATTGCAAAATCCAAAAAAATCAGAAATCCAAAACACTTCTGGTCCCAAGCATTTTAGATAAAGGGTTAGTCAGTCGGCATCAGCCTGGGAGGGAGATTCTACCGCCAGTCAGTGGAGAGAATGTGCAGAGTAGGAAAAGCGGTGACAGGAAGTAGGTCGCTCTGGGGGAGCAACTTTTAATTTATAGAGGACCCAGCCATGTTAGCGTTTGCACAGAAGCCGAGCTTTATTTTGGATTCCAGGCTTTGGGGTGCAGGAAACAAGTCTCCATGGGAAGGTACTGCTAACCTGAGGTTTTTAGACAGGTCTGTCCAGCTGGGCTTTTGCTGCTGCGGGTACTGAGATGTCATCACTGGTACTGCCCTGTGACCTCCTGACAGTTCACAGTAAGGGGAGAAAACTGGCCACTGAATCCACAAGATTCGTTGGAACACACAATTTAACTAGAGGGCGACAGCATTTACTGGAGGTCCTTCAGTCATGGGTGAGCCGAAGAGACTTGTCAAATGACTCTGGAACAGGGCTTTGTTAGAAAGGCGGACGCACTGGCATCCGATCTAGGGGAGACAGGAGGCTCTGGGATGGAGGTGCTCACGAGTAGGGAAGTGATCCAGGCACACAGAAAAGAACAAAAGTCTCTTGTTGAGTCTCATCCGCTTAGTCACTGCTATGTGATAACAGGGAAAGGACCAAGCAGGTCTAAGAGGAAGAACAAAAACCTGGTGAATATACTCAATGCAGCTACCTAGGCAAAGAGAAATGGCAGCTAATTTTATTTCTCTCATGACGTGGGGGACTGTTCCTTTATGAGTCAGGCATTTTAGAATGAATGGTCTAACGGTCTTTTCTCCTCTACTATTTTTACTTACTGTACCCATTACATAGTTATTGTATAATACTATAGTAAGTGATTTATTACAAAAATGTATAAGGTAGTGCATGCCGTTATAGAAAATTAAGATATGAAAATGTATGGTTTTGCCTTCTTTCCCTTTAAAGACATCCGTTATTAACAGGTGGGCATTAAAGAACTTGAGAAAATAATTTTGAAAAGGAAAATCACTTACTGCCACTTCTTCCTCCTGTGTTCTTGTTTGGTTTTTAGCTATACATGTGCATACTTTTTGCAGTTTTAACCTTAGAGTTCAAATGACTTTTGTGATTCTTAAGTATTTTTCCATATTGCAGCATAATCCTCACGTTTCCTTTAGTGGCTGTGTGATTATTTTTATCTACTGTAAAAATCTGGGTATTGCTGGATATGTATGTGGTTTTCTTAGTTTATGCTGCTTGCTGTTTTCCTACCACGTACAACCTGTTTTTGTCTTTTGAATTAACTTCCTTGGGATACATTTTCAAGAGTGATGGAATTATTGGAGCAAAGGGTTTGAGTATTTTTATGACTTTAACGTGTACTGTTAAGGGTCTGTAACCAGGAACTGTCTGAGAAAGTTTACTTTATAGAACCTGTAGCATGGTACCATATGTGTATTTCTTGTTGTTCAAAGAAAAATCAATTTTTTTCTCATTTCAGAAAATTACCTGTTAATTTATAAAGTTCAGAAAAATAGAAGAAAATTACTCATGAGTTTATCAGAGGCATCTACTATTAATACTTTATTTCCTTTCAGTCTTTTAAAGCTTTTTTTTTTTTTTTTTGGCATAGTTGAGGCCTACCGTATACATGGTGTTGCCTGCTGTACTTTTTGCTTAACATATGCATGTTTTTCTATGTTACTACAGGAGCTTAAATATGCATTTTAATATCTTTGTAACATGCTGTCATATAGCTATGAGCGTGGCTGCTTTATCCATTTCTTAATGCATGTTGGGGATTCAGATTGATTCCAGTTCTTTCTTTTTAGACCAGTATGTACTGAATACGTGTGTAACAATGTGGTTTCTTCCTTTTGGTGATGGATCAACCTCCAGCGATGACTACGACTCCAAGAAACGCAAACAGCGGGCTGGTGGAGAGCCTTGGGGTGCTAAGAAGCCAAGGCATGACCTGCCTCCTTACCGAGTCCATCTCACCCCCTACACTGTGGACAGGTGAGTGGCAAGGCTGAGGGGGACTGACACTAGCTGCTGGTGACAGTGTCATTCATGTGTGAGATGTGGTCCGTGCAAACGCACGTGTGTATTATAGACTTGTTTTAAGCAAAAGGAAACCTATTGGCTGGGTGTGGTGGCTCACGCCTGTAATCGTAGCACTCTGGGAGGCCGAGGTGGGTGGATTGTTCTGAGCTCAGGAGTTCGAGACCAGCCTGAGCAAGAGTGAGACCCCCTCTCTACCAAAAATAGAAAGAAATTAATTGGACAGCTAAAAATATATATAGAAAAAAAAAATTAGCCAGGCATGGTGGTGCATGCCTGTAGTCCCAGCTACTCGGGAGGCTGAGGCAGGAGGATTGCTTGAGCCCAGGAGTTTGAGGTTGCTGTGAGCTAGGCTGACGCCATGGCACTCACCCCAGGCAAGAGAGTGAGGCTCTGTCTCAAAAAAAAAAAAAAAAAAAAAAAGGAAACCTATTGTACATGTTGTTGGTACTCTCTGCCTTTTCACTTCATATGTCTTAGATTCGATTCCAGATGAACATTTATTAGCTCAGTCTTGTTTTTTTAGCAGCTATACAGTATTCCACTGAATAGATGAACCATAATTTAATCATTCCTCCATTCGAACTCTAATTATCCTAAATATTTCTGTAATAAACATCCTTCTATGTACTTCTATATGTTTTTTGAGATCACTGCCTAGAAATGGAGTAGCTGGCTCAAAGGGCTTTTTGTATTGTTTTGTTTTTTTGAGGCAAGGTCTTGCTCTGTCGCTGGGCTAGAGTACAGTGGCGTCATCATAGCTCAGTGCAACCTCAAACTTGTGGGCTCAAGGGATCCTCCTCCTGCCTCAGTCTCCCTGAGTAGCTGAGACTATCAGCATACATTATGTCAGCTAATTTTTCTATTTGTTGTAGAGATGGTGTTTTGATTGTTATTGTCAGTTCTCCCAAAGAGGCTGTGCCCATTCACATTCTCACCAAGGGGACAGGGTAGCGCTTGTCTCCCATCTTTACCAACAGTGTTATCAGACTTTTTCACCTTGGTCTATCTAATTAGTGAAAAGTGATGCGATTTGTACTTCTTTAATTATGAGTGAGACTGAGCATGTTTTCATGGGCTTTTAAGTCTTATGTATTTCTTTTTCTGTTAAGTACCTATTAGTGTCAGTTTTCTGTTAGGCTCTTGAACTTTTTGTTATTGATTTGTGAGTTCCTTTTATATTAAGACAGTGACCCATTTCTCCATCAAGTATTGCGGTTTTTTTTTCTTTTTCCCTTTCTTAGTTTGACTCTTTTGCCATATAGAGGTTGTAAATGAAGTGGTCAAATCTGATCCATCTTTACCTTTTTAGAGGTACCTTACTTAGAAAGTTCTTTCCCAGACTGAAAAACAGTTTGCCAATTTTTTTCCAAGTCTTTCGTGGTTTCATTTTTTAATGTTTTAGTCTTTGCTCAATATGGACTCCCTTGTTGTCTTCGTTCAGCCCCATCTGTGACTTCCTAGAACTCCAGCGCCGCTACCGCAGCCTCCTGGTCCCCTCGGATGTTCTGTGCGTGCACCTGAGCTGGCTGTCGGCCTTCCCTCTGAGCCAGCCCTTTTCCCTCCATCATCCGAGCCGGATCCAGGTCTCTCGTGAGAAGGAGGCAGCTCCGGACACTGGTGCTGAGCCTGTCCCTGCAGACAGTGACCCCGCTTATAGTTCCAAGGTGAGTTCGCTGGGCTCCTTTACCTTACATTACTGTGGGTGGCCGGAGAAAGCTCTGAGTGTCTCCTTCCTGCCACCTCTGCACAGGTACTGCTGCTCTCTTCCCCGGGGCTGGAGGAATTGTATCGTTGTTGTATGCTCTTTGTGGATGACATGGCTGAGCCAAGGGAGACGCCAGAACACCCTCTGAAGCAGGTTAAGGTAAGAGCCGCAGGGCGGGAGACACGCGCATTCCCTGATAGCATCCGGTGGAACGAGGCGTTTAAGCTGAAATGCCCCTCATTTTGCCCAGGAGGAAAATCTGGCTTGAAGATGTTCTCACTTGCCAGAGTTAGGCGGCTGGTCCCCGTCAGTGGATAGAGAAGCCCCTGTGTGGTGGACTGACCACTTCCCGCTGCCTTAGTTCCTGACTAATGGAATCAGCCTCATGGTGCAGTGGGAGACCCAGGGAGCGTGGTTTTCTCTTTCTCATCCTTGATCTCTTTCTGCAGTTTTTGCTGGGCCGGAAAGAAGAAGAAGCAGTGCTGGTTGGGGGTGAATGGTCTCCTTCCCTGGATGGCCTTGACCCCCAGGGCGACCCGCAGGTGCTGGTGCGCACCGCTATCCGCTGCGCGCAGGCCCAGACTGGCATTGACCTGAGCACCTGCACCAAGTGGTGAGCGGCCTCCTCCAAGTCTTGCCCGCAGCCAGCTGGAGAGTGTGCGTGGGGCAGGCCCAGCCCCTGGACCCTCTGCAGTTAGCTTTCTCCTGCCTCCTCCACCCCCGGCTGCCACCCTCCCGGGCGCCGAGGCCCAGCTGAGCCCTGAAGCCACGCTCGGCACCCCTTGCTGCCTAGTGCCTTGTGCAGTACCTGTCTGCTTGCTGCGTCCCCACCCAGTGACCATTTCTTGAGGAATTGGTCTGTAGCCTTCGTGTTGCACTTGCAAAGCATGGCACGTGTGTGCCCATGGGAAACTGAAGCACTTCCCTGTGAATGTGGTGTCTGCCTGAGAACATCACGGGTTAGTACTTCCTTTTCCCTTCGCCGTGAGCAGGTGGCGCTTTGCCGAGTTTCAGTACCTGCAGCCCGGACCCCCACGGCGGCTCCAGACTGTGGTGGTGTACCTGCCAGACGTCTGGACCATCATGCCTACTTTGGAAGAGTGGGAGACCCTTTGCCAGCAGAAAGCTGCAGAGGCAGCTCCCCCACCCCAGGAGGCACCAGGGGTAAGGCCGAGCCTTGGGACACAGTGGTGGGGAGTAGGTGCCCTGACCCCGGGACCCAGAGGCTCGCATCTGGGGTGTTGTTGCAGGAAGCAGAGCCTGAACAGACACCTGATGCGTCAGAGCAAGCAGCAGATGCTTCTAAAAGGAATGCAGAGACTCCCGAGGCCACCACACAGCAGGAAATGGACACCGACCTCCCAGAGGCTCCTCCACCCCCTCTGGAACCGGCCGTCATTGCACGTCCTGGCTGTGTAAACCTGTCCCTCCATGCGATCGTGGAGGATCGGAGGCCGAAAGAAAGGATCTCTTTTGAGGTGGGTGCAGGAGTCCTGGGGACCTCGGGGTACCCTTTCCTCCTGATGCTCAGGGCCCCACGCCTCTCCCGACAGGTGGTGGTGCTGGCTGAGCTATTTCTGGAGATGCTCCAGAGGGATTTTGGCTACAGGATTTATAAGATGCTGCTGAACCTTCCCGAGAAAGTCATGTCCCCACCTGAACCTGAGAAGGAGGAGGTGGCCAAGGAAGAGGTGGCCAAGGAAGAAGAAGCCATCAAAGAGGAGGTGGCCAAGGAGTCCAAGGATGAGGTACAGAGTGAGGGCACAGCTGCCGAGTCAGACACCCCACTGGTGAGTACCTCTGCCACCCCCGCTCGACACTGAGGACTGCAAATGATAATGCTTCGCTTAATCTGAGTATCATCTGTACCAGGCACTGTTCTGGCACTTCCTGTGTCGTCTCCTTCCCTCCTCCCTCCCACTGCATACTCCCGAGGAGCCTGGGACGGACGAAGGCCCAGGGCGGTTAGGAAGTGGTGCGCCTAGGGTAAGGGAAGGTGGCGCGTGGCCGGCGCGCCACAAGAGCACAGAAGGCCCAGTCACTAAGAACACTGGGACGTGTGGGGGTGTTTGATTGCCTGGTGGCTAACTAGAGACTTTTCAAACCTTTTCTAAAACACGACTGACTCTGCTTCTTGCATAAATACTATCAAGTAATCATAATTTCTTCTTGGACTGAGATCAGCTCCTGAGGGAAATCCCAGGGGTCTGGAAGTGTCCAGGGCACGCTGAGTCCCATGCAGTGAATGACGTTAAATACATTAAATGAGACTGTGTCTACAAAGCCCTCAACACAGTGCCTGGAACAAAGTTGATACTCAAATGTTAGCTGTTGTTATTGTTAGCAATTACAGTAATTACGTCCCTTCTCCTCATCACCCTGGTCTGTCTCCCTAGAAGGAGGATGGGCTTGTGCCCAAACCGCCCTCTTCAGGCGGGGAGGAAGAAGAGAAACCCCGGGGGGAGGCGTCTGAGGACCTGTGTGAGATGGCCCTGGACCCAGAGTTGCTGCTCCTGAGGGACGACGGAGAGGAGGAGTTCGGTGCGTCCGGTGGTGACAGAGGGGAGTGTGAACAGTGGCTCTCTGGACCTGTGGTTTCCTGTCAGGACTGGGGAGCTCGTTTGGGGCCTGCCCTGCTCCTTGTTTATCTGGGGCTTTCTGTAGCAGGAGCAAAGCTGGAGGATTCAGAGGTCCGGTCCGTTGCCTCAAACCAGTCAGAGATGGAGTTTTCTTCGCTTCAGGACATGGTGAGACCTCTTCTCAGCCTCTCTGGGCCTCAGTGGTGGCGAGGCCTGGCAGGGCTCTGGTTCACTCCTGGGAGTGGGATGCTCACTCACGACTCCTGTTGGTGGACCAAAGACGAAACGTGGGTCTTGGCTTATGGAGGGGCACGTTCACAGGTTCCAGAACATTTCACTATCCTGTCAGGGTGAGTCAGAGGGAGGTATCTGATCCTCCCCTGAGAGAAGCACAAGGTGCCCCAGAGGCCTTTGGTTATAGGTCCATTGTCTCCAGCTGGGCATCGCTGTCAGCCAAGCTGCTCATCTTGCTCTGGTGCCCAGGCTGGAGTGCAGTGGTCATTCTAGGCCCGATCACAGCACACCGCAGCCTCCAACTCCTGGGCTCAAGCTATCTTCCTGCTCGGCCTCCCCAGCAGCTGGGACTACAGGCCTGTCAGTGTGCTGACTCCACCTGCTCCGTTTTGAAAGGGTTGTGTCCTGGGTGGCGGAGCAACTAGGAGAACTACCTGCAGCTCCTGCTCATCTCTGTTTCCTTTGCAGCCCAAGGAGCTGGATCCCTCTGCCGTGCTCCCCTTGGACTGTCTCCTTGCTTTCGTCTTCTTTGATGCCAACTGGTGTGGCTACTTGCACCGGCGGGACTTGGAGAGGATCCTCCTGACCCTCGGGATCCGGCTCAGTGCAGAGCAGGTCGCTTCTCTCTCCTGCCCTGTCGGTCCTCTCTGGGTGGCCTCCCCTGACACACGCACAGGCCTGTGCTCACCTCCTGCTCTAGGGTCTTGCATGTCACCAGGACAGAGGTTTGCACCTTCTGCTCAGTGGGTGTCTGGGTGTGTGTTTTCTATAGGCCAAGCAGCTGGTCAGCAGGGTGGTGACACAGAACATCTGCCAGTACCGGAGCCTCCAGTACAGCCGCCAGGAGGGCCTGGACGGCGGGCTGCCGGAGGAGGTGCTCTTTGGTACGTCCTGGTGCTCTGCAGCCTTGCTGGGGCGTGGGCAGAGCAGGCTGCTTCCTCCTCCGCAGATCCTGTCCTTAAATCTTCATGGCCCCTTCCAGGAAACCTGGACCTATTGCCTCCTTCTGGGAAAAGCGCAAAGCCAGGTGCTGCCCCCATGGAACACAAGGCCCTGGTGCCCCACAACGGCAGCCTGATCAACGTGGGCAGCCTGCTGCAGCGCGCGGAGCAGCAGGACAGCGGCCGGCTCTACCTGGAGAACAAGATTCACACACTGGAACTGAAGCTGGGTGAGCGGCCTGGGGCTGGCACAGGCAGGCTGTGCAGAGACCATGTGGGGTCCCCCACGCTGTAGGCTTCGGGGCCCTGGCCCTGTTTGCCAGGCCTTGACTGAGCAGGAGTCTTTATGGTCTTCTCTCCCCTGCCTCGCAGAGGAGAGCCACAGCCGCTTCTCAGCCACAGAAGTGACAAACAAGACACTGGCCGCGGAGATGCAGGAGTTGCGCACCCGGCTGGCTGAGGCCGAGGAGACGGCCCGGGCGGCAGAACGACAGAAGGCCCAGCTTCAGCGGCTGCTGCAGGAGTTCCGGAGGCGCCTGGCGCCCCTGCAGCTGGAGATGCAGCGCATGGTGGAAAAGGTGGGGGAGGGACGCCAGGGGCAGCTGTGACTCCTGTCATCCCCCCTCCCCCCTCGGCCCGGGTCGCCTCACCTTTGTCCTCCACCCACGGGTTCCTATGGAATGAGCAGCTGGCAGGCCTGGGCACTCCCTGCCCCTCCTGATGCTTGTTCCTGTGTCACGCAGGCCGACAGCTGGGTGGAGAAGGAGGAGCCCACGCCCAGTAACTGAGGGGCCTGGCCTGTGAGGGCAGCGATGGCGCCTGGTGAAGTTGGAGCCTTTTGGTACCTGAAAGCAGCTGGAGCAAGACCTTGGAGCCATGGGCAGGGGAGGCTGACCCTGCGCTCAGCCTCTGGAAGGGACGTCAAGCCATCAGGGTGGGGGTCTGTGCGATGTGGGACAGATGGGTGAGGAACCCTGGTTCCGGTTACAACTAAATACATCTTTTGCACCCCTAGAATGTCATTTCGCCCTCAACCTTGGAATTTCTCCTGGGGCCCTTTTAGTCTTGTGCTTTCTCCTGTCCTCTTCCAGTTTAGAATAAGACGGGAGGAAAAGGCTTTTCGAGTATGTGACGAGGTCTGATGCCAATAAACTGAAGAGACAGACGTGGCGTCTGGCTGGGGCTAAGAAACCCCTTTCTCTGGACGGCACAAATCCTGCTGGTTCCAGGCGTGGACTCCGGGGAAGGGCCTCCCTTGGCCATCATGGGAGCAGAGTCTGCTTGGAAGCTCGGTGTTGGGCTGTGTTTGCCGTAGAACACTGTTCCAGCCACCCCAGACTTGCCAGAAGAAACCAGCACCTCTCTCCCCGGCTCCTGTGTTCAGAATGTGGTATTGGCTCTGGCCCAGCCTTCTCCCCGTTCCCCATAATTCTCACCTCTTTCCATAATCCGTGGTTTCAGTTTGACTTTGTATATAAAGTTGGTTTTTTTTTTTTTTTTGGCTTTTCGTTTTTTAAATAAACCAAAGTCAAAAACAAACCAAGTGTGTCCCCCCGTCCTCCTAGCCCTCAGGCTGGGGCTCTGCCGGGCCAGCCACTGCCTGCTGGAGTTGGGAGGGTCCTGCCAGCTCCACAGAGGGCAGCAGGACCCTGGGAAAAGCAGTGTGGCTGTCCCCTCCTCAAGTCACAGCACAATACTACATGGACATTTTAGTGAAAACTTTACTTGAAAAAATAAAATCCCACATATCCAGGTGAGGTACAAACCCACAGTTCTGCTCTGAGGCCTGTGAATTGATGTGGGGCAGTTACTTAGAGTCCCAGTTACCTCGCGAACCTGAATGACGCAGGGCTCACCCCCGCGTGGGACCAGCCTGTCTGCTTTCTGTCCCCCAGGTGGGGTTGTGCCTCTCCCAGGAAAGTCTTTGAAGTGAAAAGGCAATGAGGGGCTGGACTCCCCGGCTGGGGTCTCTGGAGGTAGATGCAATCCCGCCACGCAGGCAGGGTGAAGACCCTCAGCTGAGCCGGCGGAGCCCACGCCCTCTGAGGGGCTGCTCTGGCCCTAGGCCTGGACGTACTTTGGACGGTAATTCTGGAAGCGGAGCTCTGGGCTCTCCTACGCTGCTTACCTGCGTCTGGGGCTGTGGGGGAGGCTGCAGCTCGGGGGCGAAGACGCTCACTGCACAAGGCTGCTGAGGCCGACTGGGGCCACCTCTACCCCAGCCTATGGGAGGAGCACGAGCCTGCCTGGACAGGGCAAGGACTAGAAAAGCTGGCTGTGTCCCAGAAGTCCTCCAAGAGCGACGGGAATTCAGTCATCGGCCACGATGGAGAGGGCTCGGAGCTCGCTCAGCTTGGCCTCATTCTCCTGCTCCCGCTGCTCGTCAGAGTGGCCCGGCTGGTCGAGCTGTTGGGTCAGGTCTCCAAAGATCTTGTGCATCTCGGAGTAGTACACGACCTGTGGGGACGCAGGAAGGGTCGGCCAGTGCTGGGCTCCCGGGAACCAGGTGCCCAAAGCTCGGGAGGACAGTGGGGCCCGGTGCTGCCAGGGGGTCAGCTCCCGCTTCTCCTCCACCACCTCCTCCCCCTGACTGCCGGCAGCACAGGCAGGAGCAGGGCCACAGCCTTCCGGAAGGCACAGGCACAGAAAGGCTCAGCCGAGACCGCAGGGCAGCAGGAAGTCAAACCGAGCAAGGGGGCCCCGGTGGCCGCAGGTGAAGACACCCTTCCCGCTCCTGTTCTCCAAGGGACGGGCCTGTGGCCAGGCCTGGGGAGGCTGAGGAGTGACAGCACTGGGACCAGGGCCTGGCTGCGTTTTGGAAGCCAGGAGAGAAGCCCAAGGCTTTTGCCCTGGGAGAACGAGGACATGGTAGGCTGTGGCTCCCAAAGCCCCGAGAGCCAATTCTAGAGTAAAGGTGAGAAAGGTGACGTGGTTCTAGCCTTCCGTTCCCTCCTAACTCACCGACTCACACCGCCCTTGTGCACGGTCCGAGCACATAGCCAGGGGCACGGCTCAGAGGCCAGGCTCTTCCAGGTAGCACCAGAACCGGGTGGGACACAGGTCCAGAAGCCGAGGGTGGGCGGAGGAGCGGGGGCCCCATTGCTACTCTCCCAGGTGGCTGAGGATGGGGGCTTTCCCAAAGAGGAGCACAGAGGCTTGTTCCTGCCTCAGTTTCCACCTCATGACCCAATGAAAGCAAGCACTTCCGTGAAAATGGCCCACACCTTCAAACGCTCCAGTACCCTGCTGTCTCTGCGACTACAGACACTGGAGACCGTCCCTGGGAAGTCTCTCCCGGGCGCCACAGCGAGGTTTCCACTGGGTCCAGGGGGGCTGGATGAAGCCAGTCTCAATATCCCGTCCCCTCAGGACCGAGGGCCAGGGGCCTGGGGCAAGCACTGGGGGGATGGCGGGGGCCACCCTACCCCCAAACTCCTAGCCCAAGCCAAGCCGTGGCGCGTGTGAGTCACGGGGAATGCTCACTTCTGCAGTGACTAATGGCAGCGGCAGCGGGCGAGGAGGCGGCTGTGCCGAGGGGGTGGTAAACAACCCCTGGCTCCCCCGCTGCCTGGTTACAGGGCATCCCTCCCTCGCCTCCTGCACGGCTCCAACCTGGGCACGCAGAGCCAGGCACCCGCGGCTTCCTCCCGAGAGCAACAGGATGGAGGGCGTGGGCGGCCCAGGGTGACCTTACAGGAAGGGCAGGCACAGGCCCCCCGAAGCCAGCTCCCCCAGGGGCGGAGGGTGCAGCTGAGAGGGGGCCCTGCCTCAGGGGCCAGTGTGGGAAGAACCCCCACCTCCCACTAGGCTCTTGGTCTCACTGCCCCCTAGAGATGACACAGAAGGCACAGGACCAAGGATGCGGGTCCCTAACAAGTCCCAGCTCCAGTCTCAGGCTCTCTGACACTGAGTGCCTGGCCATGGCTTTTGGAGTTCTCGCCAAAATTGGCAGAGTGGGAGGCGGGATCCGCTTCTCCCGGCGCCTGCGACTGTGGAACACGCAAGGACAGGCGGTGCCCACTGGAGGGCGCCAGACGCGCGGCCAAGAGCAGAGCGGCCGGCGGTGGCTGGAGACACGTGCAGCCTGCTGCTCCGCTACCTGGAGGTGAAAGGGACGGGTGTTGGGGTCCTGAGGCTGACGCTGAGCCATCAGTGGGGTCCTGTGTGGAGGGGACCTACTCCTGGCCTTGGCACTTCAACCCTTCTGTTTTGCCAGTGGGGAGAACGATCCTTGATAGAGATTTGAAGGAGCATGGGGGTGAGGAGGGACATGCTCCCGCTGTGTCCCTTCGCAGGGTCCTGGCCTGTGTCTGACACTCAGCTCCGCAGCACCGGCGCCACCCGAGTCCCGCCTGCCCTTCCCCACCAGGCACACCTGGCCCTGGCAGCAGCCCTGAGCGTGGCTCTCCCAGGGCTCAGGGACCCCTCCCTGGGTAACTCAAAGTCAAGTCTCCCCGGGGCCTGGCGCTAAAGAGGACTACCGAGGGTGGCGGGGCAGGGGAGCTGGGTCCTTGGAGAGAGGCCTCCAGACCCCTCGTCTCCTCGGGAGCCCCCGGCAAAGAACCTGTCCCGAAAGGCCTGAAGGGGCTGCCTGCTTCTTCCTGCTGCTCGCGGCACGACATGGGGGACAGAGAAACCTGAGGGGACTGTTCACCGAAAGGAACCTTGCCCACCCCATGGCGGGGGTTACCCTAAGAATGACGTGGGAACCCAAACAAATTCCAGGCAACAGTCCGAGTCCCCGAGGCTCCAGAGCCCTGTATGGCGCGCTGCGATGCCAACCCTCAGTGGGCAGCCCGGGAGCGGAGGGTGCCGCTGTCTTTGCAGAGAACAGCTCAGCCAGCCACCTTCCTTCCAGCGTGGGGCGGCGGAGCGGCACCAGGTGCGTCCACAAAGCCCACCACCATCTCCTAAGGGAGGAGCGCGTGGTCACCCTCCGCGGGAGCGGCTGGCCTCACCTGCGCCCGGATCAGGGACTCGAAGCTGGGCTGGAAGTAGCCGAGCCGGCTGCCGTAGAACCGCGGCATCTCGTCCAGGAGCTGCTTGTTCTTGGCTTCGAAGTCGTCCCGCACGGGCCGGAGCTCTTCTCGGGCCTGGGGAACAGCACGCTGGTGTCAGAACTCTCACTGCGGTCTTGGTCCTGGTGTCCCCAGGTGAAGGGAGGAACTCGCCACACATGACACAGCGGCCCCCGTCCGCACTCTTCCTTCCGTCCCTTGTGCCCGCGCCACCCCGACCCCATCTCCCCGGTACCTGGTGGAGCTTGGCCAGCACCGGCCCCGTCTTCTCCTTCTCCTCGTACTTCTCCACCTTGGCCTGCAGCCTCCGGTAGTCCTGCAGGGCCTGCTCCCGCCGCTTCACCGCCATGTTGAGGCTCGGGAAGACGCTGCCAAACCTGCGGGACACAGCCGGGTCGGACACGGGCCGTTCTTGGCGGGGCGGCCTGGCAGCTCCTCTCTCACTCAGAAACCTGAGCTGAGCACGTCCGGACCCACCGCCTCCCCTGAGCCACGCCGCACGGCAGAGACTTGCTAGGGGACCGCAGGGTCGGGAGACTCCTCGGGAGACACCTGTCTAACACCTTCGTTTTAAAAACTGAGAGAAACTGAGGCCAGAGAGATGACATATGACTTGCCCCAGGTCACAATTAGGTAGAGACGGTCCAGAAGAGAACCTAGGGGTCCCAGTTCTGTCTGGGCCCTTCCCCATCCCCCCACAACACCATCACCAGGTGGCAGAACTGAAACCTCCTGGCGGAGGGCACCTTCCCCCTCAGGGGCGCCTTTGCAACGTGGGAAAAGCAGAGATCCCACGGTTCCACCATTGGAATGGCCAAACCGTCAAGCAGATGTTTTAGGAAAATGACTCAAGGGCGCCCTCCTGCCATGACTAGAAGGGCCAATGATGGGAAGCCCTCGGAGGGGCCATCCGCAAACAGCAGCAGTACACGGCAGCACTTTGGGCCCCCCTGGGCAAAATCTCTGCTGCCAGTGTCATCTTTAACCATGAAGGACAACGATATCTTAAGATGGACACAGGGCAGTTGCTTCCTGTAGGCCCAGGCAGGGATGCTGCGTTTTCCTTGCCTACAGGCAGGATTTCCGGAAGTGGACAGAAGACAGGGCAGCCTTCTGGAAGGTGACGCCCTGAGCGGTGGCACACTTTGCCCGCTGCTGCTGGAGGGCTTGGCCCTTGGCTCGGCGGCAGGAGGCGTCCACCAGCCAAGCCGGGAGCCTCGAGCCGGGCGAGACCAGCCACGCAGCTGCGGGAACGTGACTCGGGTCATTCGAGGTGAGAAGCAGGATTGGCGACCCAGGACCAGAAGAGTCAGGTCCTCACGGAGTTTCTGTGAGGAACCCAGAGAAGATGAAAGACGAGGGCAAGGGAAGCGCTGAGGCCGGGCTCCCCTCGCCGGCACCTCACCTGGGGCTGCGAGGCACCTGCCCGCGCTCGGGTCAGCTCCAGGAACTTCCGACACCACACAAAGCCCGACTCCCCAGAGCTGCCTCTCGAAGGAACACGACCACGAATGTGGTCTTAAAAAGCTTGAACCAGCATGTGTGTGAGGTCAGAGCAATGAACAGTTTTGCCAGAGAACGGAGAACGTGAACCTGACAAAGCAGTAAATGCCCCAAACTACGCCGCAGACCCAGGGAACAGATGTGGATGAAACCGAGGGCTTATCCCCAAGAGAGGCCACTAACGCTCATCCTCTAATTAGCAGGCGTCCATAACGGGTCCTCTGCCTAACAAAATGCTGAAGAAGTTGGGAAACCACGGAAATGTCTCTGATTCCTCAGCCACAAGCCCTTAGACACAGTAATCACAGCAACATTTGATGGACTGATTTGCCTGGCGGGAGACAGGGCCTCCCGGTGCTGTGTACGCCTAGAGCGCGGACCTCACTGGCACTGTGCGTGCCGGAGGTGGGAACCAGATGCCACCAGGACACAGCCATCCAAGCCACCCACCATGAGGGAGTGACACCGTTGGGAGGAGCAGGCTCACCGCTCTTGCCTAACGCAGTTGCTGCGATGGAGTCTCAGCTGCCAGGGGAGCCTCTCTGCCTTCCTGGGCAGCTGGCAGCCATGTGGCTTGAGGGAGTGGGGGCAGTGGGGCCTGAGAAGCCGCCACCTGCCTCTCCCTCCACCTCAGATGGCCAAGAGCCACCAGCAGCCACCCTGATCCTTTCGTTAGAAGCCACCTGCCGCTTGGGTAGTCCCGGCGCCTGGGCCTCTGCTGTCTACCTTGCGGGCTGCCTGGGAAGTGCCGGCAGTGCAGGGACGGGGCGTGGAGGAGGCACAGGCAGGTCTGGGCCACGACCGCGTCACTTTGAGCTCAGACCCTCGGGAAAGAGAGCAGCACGAGTGAGGCAGTGTGCGTAAGGTGCGTTCCACTGGTGCAGGACGGGACCCACGACATGCTCGTCGGTCAACAAGCCCTGACACCTGTGACCGCAGCAGCAGCTGCACCGTGGCTCACGCTCACGGCCCTTCCCACGGTTGTCAACTGGGGTTTATTCCAGGGCCAGAGCCAGACCCACCAGGAATGCTGGCCACACAGAGGGACCGGGGCAGCCTGCGCGGGAAACAGCAGGCCATGTGCACACGGGAGGCCGAGTGAGGCGGGGACCCAGGAGTGACGCGCTTCCCTGGGGGAGTGGGTCGGAAGGGCTGTGTCCACAGGGGGCTGCTCCCGGCACAGCTCCTCCTGCCGGCCCTCTGCAACCAAGACCACCTGGCTCAGCGGGGGGCAGGGCTGCAGGGGACGGCCCCACTGTTCTGCTTGAACACCCGCCCTTCCAGGAAGACCACATCTTCACCACAATCGCTTCTGTCTCCCACGGCAGCTCCCCTCAGTCAAAGCACGAGTACATTACCGCCTTGGTGGCTGGGGGCTTCCCTGGGGGTAGGGACAGGTGTCACGCCCTTCTACCTTCAAGGGAGCACTAACATCGGTCTGGGGAGGGGCAGAGCTTTTCCTGAGGTGGATGTTGAAAAAGTGGGGACCAGGACTCTATCCCCTGGCCCCGGCACCACCCCACTGAGGCCCATGTCCCCATTTTCTACTTCTTAGCAATGGGACGGGCCCTGCCGGCAGCAAGAGGCAGGCGGTGGACGTACCGCGGTGCTGTGCGGGAGCTGGTCTGACAGCTGGGTGCCCCGCGTGGCGTTTTCCCTCACTCCCAGGTCGGGGTCTGGGTGACAGCAGGGGAGGGCGCAGACAGGCAGAGGCTTTCTGTACCGTTCAGAGCAGCCAGGTTGGCCCTCTCCTCCCACAGACGAGGAAACAGACCCGAGAGCAGGGGGCAGGCTGGGGCAGCCCACCCAGCGGGGCCCCGCTCCGTGCCACCGCGCCACACTGGCAGCTGCCACACCTGGCCTGCTGTCCTGAGAACACCACATGGCTTCCCCGCGAGACCGTGAGCCCTCGGTGTTGCTCTTCACTTCTCCTCAAAGAAGGGGGCATGGGCCGGGCCCAGGCCAGCACTCACTGCGGCGCTACCCATGGTGACTGCCCACCTCACGCCTGTCCTAAGGTTCGACACCAAACTCGCTCCCCAGGGAGCGTGGGGTGAAGAGGGCGCGGGCGAGGGAGGCGGCAGGGAGGCCGGCTGGGAGGTGGGCTGGCGCAGCCGGCCCTGCGGGGAATGCCTGCCATGCCTCAGCCTGTGCCCACACAGCCGGGATCTTCCACCCACCAGGAAAGGGAAATTGAAAGCATCCCCATCCGACATGTGAACGCGGCCCAGGGACCGGGGGATTAGAGGCCGAGCCCCCTGGCGGGGGGAAGGCTGGGGGCGGCAGAGTGGCCATGTGGCCACGATCTTCATCAGAGGACAGGAAAGCTGCAGTTTCCTGTTTCCGGTGCTGGGGTCCCTGGGAGCGTCTCTCCTGGCAAGAGGAAGCCCATGGGAGGCGGCAACAGGCAGTGCGGTTTTACGTGGTCGGGGGAGATCACATGTCAGCTGTGGGGACGCGAGGAGAAGCCAGCCAGGGCGGCCAGGCAGGCCCGAGGGCTCAGGCAGAGGGCAGCAGATCCGCTGCGGAGATGGTGCCGCCCCCTCTGCCACGCCCCCACCTTCCTGGCAGGTGGTGGCCCACGGGGTCGGGGGGGAAGCAGCCGGGGTTTCTCTGCACTTGGCTGCAGAAGCCGGGCATCGGATTTCAAGGCCACCTCGCTGGTACTAAAATCAAGATGGGTGTCAGCCCCCCAGTTCTCTGAGCTGATGTCCCCTGCCTTGCTCTGCCAGCCCTGGGTACCTGTGGCAACCTCAGTGGCTGGCCATCCCCAGGACCCCTGCAGCCCTGGCACAGAAGAGTCCCCTGTGGGCAGGGCCTGCGTTCCTTCCTGCTCAGTCCTGAACCGTCTGTCCTGGAGCCCAGGACGGAAAGCCACAAGCCTCGGAGCTCCTGCACCAGCTCTCCACGTGACCCTGCAACGTGGGGCTGAGCCGCGACTCGCAGACAGCGGGTGGTGGGTGCCCCACGCTAGGGGGCCAGGGCAGGCGGGGAGGAGAAATCTCTTTCCTCACAGCCACGCTGAGCTCTGCGGGCCTGGCTGAGAAAGTCACCGGGGATAGCAGGGCTTTTTCCTCATCCCACGTCTCGGGCCTGGGCAGGGAACGGATGGCACCAACCCCAAACACCAGGGGCCGGAGGATCACACTGCTCTTCATCCTGCTCTGGGCCCCGAGCCAGGCCTGATGGTCATTAAGCAAAGGCTCGTTACCAGGCCTGGCACGGCCGTGGTCAGGGACCACCACGGAAGAGGTAATACAGTGCAGCTGGCCGCGGCGGGGTCTTTCTAGGTCGGCGCCTGCCTGGGAGAGGCCGGGCAGAAGATGAAGCGATTGGAGAGCTCCAAGGCAAGGCTGCGGCCTGCTCTCCCCACCCCGGGGACTTGGGGAATAGCCCGTCTGATCACTGCCCAGGGCCTGCCTGATGGGAGATGCGATTCGCAGCAGCATTCCTGACCCCGACCGGTCACGAGCTAGGGGACCTTCCCAGGCAGGACCTGGCCGCCGCGCCCCTCCCTGATGCGGCCACACCCACATTTCCAAAGCCCGGCACTGCAGGCAGCTGCACTCCCCATCGGGCGGGCTGAGATGAAAGGCCTTGCTCATGTCCGCGGAGGGCCGGCCAAGATCTCTGCTCGCTCTACCCGGCAAGCCTGGGCCCCGCCGCCCTCTCGGGAGCGAGGGGAAGACGATAGAACAGCCACCGGAGCAGCAGGAAGAACGGGAACCCTGCTGTCACCGAGCGTGTCTGGGCCATCTCAGGTGCTCCAGAGCTACCAGGAGCATTGGCCCTTGGGCCACAGATCGCAGAGCTGGCGTCCCCACTGAGCTTCTTGTCAGCCCCCAGGGGAACGTGGGGACTGGCCGCTAGCAGTGCTCTCAGTCCCCAAGTGGCAGATCTGTCTTTCCCGTAAGTGCCCTGAGGCCCGGGTTCTGGGATGACCTTTACTCACTTTTTTAAGGGCTCAATCACAGTCTTCTGGATCTGGTTCACCTGTCAAGACAGACCCAGTGACATTAAACGTGGAGCGGGGAGCCAGTCAGACTCTCCCGAAAAGGGGGGCTCCAAGTTCCTCAGAAGAGAGAAGCTGTCAGGGGTCCCCCCAAGACCCCGGGCAGGAAGGGGATGGAAGGACAGGCAAGGCAGGCCACCCCTAACCGCGGATGGAGCGAGGCAGAGATGACAGCTGGGAAGCCTGGAGGGTGACAGGAGCACTGTCCTTGTCCTGCCAGTGCTGTTTGCCTTGTCATTGTGTGGGGAGGGTGGGTAGCTACGAAAGGCTCAGGGTTCTGGGCGAGCAGAGCTGCCTTGAGTCTCCCTCAGGCCTCGCTGTGAGTGACGTGACTCAGGGGACCCTCGGGGAGCAGGCCGTGCTGAAGCAGAGCCATCTGGAGAGAGCTGGGCACGGGCCTGCGGCCCATAGGCCAGGACTGAGTGCGCCCCTGAAGCAGACTGAGCCCGCTAAGGCCACCACCCCGACACAGGCTGACAGAGGGGAGAGGAAGAGGTGCTTGGCCACCAGAAACCAACATCTAGTCACCTTCTCCTGGTTGAAGGCGTCCATACGCTTCATGGCCGTGTCCAGGGCTGTCACCATGTTCAAAAAGTCCTGGTCTTGCTCACAGAGGGGATTGGAGAGTAAGTCCACGGAGATCTTCACGGCAGACTTGGACATGGCTGTAAGAAGGCAGAGCTCAGTGAGCCGATGAAGGGGCAGGGTTCAGAGTCTCTTCTTCAGGACCCGGTGCCCCCACAGCCCAGAGGCTGCACCCCAGCGACCTCTTCCCATGGCCCCGGCTAAAGTGCCACCAAGCCATGAGATACTGATCCCTGTTGTTTACTGTTCATTCCTGAGCATCTAACACTGCTCTGGGGAATGCTTTTGAACCAAACTCTGGGTTATAATAGGATCACCTGGGTTGGAAGCTATAAAATACATATTTCTGACTCCCTAGATTCTAATTTCATAAATCGGGAACCCAAGAATATGCATTTAAAAAAATATCTCCAGGTGGTTTGGACGTGAAGCTTTCAGGGACAAAGCAACAGTACTTTAGCTTACACATGCTCTCAGTATCAAAGTGTGGGGTTCCAAACAGTAAATACTTAAGGCTTTGTGGGCTATGTGGTTTCTGTTGCAGCTACTCACCTTTGCCTTGTACTGTCAGAACAGCCACAGACGACACATAAAGAACAGGATGGCTGTTTCAATAAAACTTTATTGACAAAACCAGGTCAGATTTGCCTTGCGGCTGTAGCTTGCCAACCCTTGGGTTCAGTGACATTCCGTAGGAGGACATACAATGGAAAATGTGTTTTCCCCTGAGGCTCACCCAGACACACTCTGACACTGCTGCAGACAGCCCTGGGCCAGCATGGCCCTTCTCTGGGGCCTCTTTCTGTCCCTCTAGAGTTTTGTTTGCAAATAATGGAGACCTGAAAACTTGTACAGGACGAAGAGCTCCAAAGCTGCCTAAAGGTCTCCATCCTGCCTCTGCTGAGGTTTGCAAGCACTGTCTCATTTAGGGCTCAAGTAACCCAGCAGATTTTGGGGAAATGTACTTAGGTTCCATTTTACAGATGAGGCCAGTGCGGCTCAGCAGGGTCTGTACTGCTTCTGAGGTCAAACAGCTGTGAGCACCAAGCCAGGCCCGGACCCGCGGCGCCCGCTGCCCCGTTCACTGTTCTCTTTGTGATCCGGCCTGGAGGAAGCTGCTGCACAGGTCCCATGGGGCTGATGGGGTGTCCACTCACATTTGTGAAGGTCCTCTCTGGTACCACGTCCCCATGGATGTGACTAGTGCCCCCCACACCCCCTCTTTGAGTGTTTCTACTCCCTGCGGCAGAGATGGGGGTGCCTGGAAGTCTCAGGCAGCTCAGAGGCAAGATGGAGACTTGTTGGCAGCTTTGGAGCTCTTGGTCTCCACCATTTGCAAACGAAATTCTAGAGGGGCAGAAGGGGCCCCAGAGAAGGGCCTCGCTGGCCCAGGGCTGCCCTCACTGGTTTCAGAGCATGTCTGGGTGAGTCTCAGGGGAGAAGACACCTTTTTGAATGCATTTCTTACTATTTGTATGTGACTGAATTTAAGATGTTATTGACTGTATAATAAGACACACCATTACTGTATAAACTGCTAAGAGAGAAAAACATGCTGCCAATCAGACCAGGACACACTCTCAAGTGTTATGGTAACTTTGCTTTCGAGACTTTAAATGTGAAAAAGTGTCTTAGAATCAATGACATAAGGTCTACCTCCCAGTTCATTACAGATGTGACCTTCCCTTGCCACTCCACGGGAGGACGCCTGGCCCCAGCCTGCCTCTCCCTGTGACGCAGCAGAAACAGAAGCCCAGAGGGTCCCTGTCTCCTTGGGCTCCTCCACAGCCACAAAAAAGTCTCTGAGTGGATGACTTGTCTGCCCAGAGCCCCCTCCTGGGGTTTCTCTCGAAGCTGGGAGGGTGTTGCAGTCACCCAGCAAAAGGGCAAAATGTGGGAGAAGGCTGGAAACGTAAACTTTCCAGAAATGTTGAAGCAATGGAGGAAAAAACACTTTTAAAATTCTGTGAAGAGACTTTGTAGGTTTAGGAACAAACATTATGTGTAACTTGATTTGATTATGAAACGATCACAGACAGCATAATCAAAAGATAACAAAAACCTATATAAAACTGGGAACGTTTCTGAAAAACGTCATCTATTTTTTTTTTTTCATATCTGAGGAAAACCACCCCAAAAAAGTCAAAGGACAGGGGAGATGACTTCCTTCCCACTTCAATTTCCTTTCCTAAAGCCCTTCGTGTTTGCTGGAACCACAGGAAGTCAAGGACCTGTGTCTGTTCAAGCCACCAGCCTCTGGGCAGACCCAGGTCTGGAATCCCCGCCCGGTGACGCCCTCACCTCAGGTGTGCAGAGCAGAGCCGGGGTCAGTGATGCCAAGAACACCAGGCCCCCATGCTCCTCTGGACCAGCGGTCCCCTATGCCAACCCGTGCCCCTCATTCTGCCCTGTAGGAACTGGGGCAGGGGCAGGGTCTGCCTGGCACAACGTGGGAGGCTGGGGTCTTTGGACCTTGGAGAAAGTGAGGGTCTTGGATCCCACTTGGGTCTTTGGAGTCTGGAATGTAAGATCCAAAGATCCAACAGAGACTGATCACTGTGAAAGTAATATGATTCTCTGAGAAAAAGAATCTTTTTTTTTTTTTTTTTTTGAGACAGAGTCTCGCTCTGTTGCCCAGGCTAGAGTGTCATGGTGTCAGCCTAGCTCACATCAACCTCAAACTCCTGGGCTCAAGCGATCCTCCTGCCTCAGCCTCCTGAGTAGCTGGGACTACAGGCATGTGCCACCATGCCCAGCTAATTTTTTTTCTATATATTTTTAGTTGTCTAATTTCTATTTTTGGTAGAGACAAGGTCTCGTTCTTGCTCAGGCTGGTCTCAAACTCCTGACCTCGAGCGATCCTCCTGCCTTGGCCTCCCAGAGTGCTAGGATTATAGGCGTGAGCCACAGCACCCAGCCAAAAAGAATCTTTTTTAGAACAGCTGGGGATTTTAGATCTTGTCCAGGGAGCTCGGGAGATTCCAAGATCAGGAAAGGTATCATTCACTTCCTCCCAGCTGTCTGGACCAGTGGTTCTCAAAGTGGGCCCCGCTCCCTTAGGTGCACCTGCGAACTCGCTGGAGACACATTTTTAGGCCTTGCCCGGCCTGAAGCATCAGAGCTGGGCAGAGGCCTGAGGTGTCCCGTGAAGCAAGCCCGCCTGCGACTTGGACGCCCTCACAGCGTGAGAGTCTAGCATGGCTGTCAGGCTCTGGCCTCGCAACCAGCCAGGACATGGTTCTTGCAGACGAGCTTTCTCTGCCCACATCCGCTTCTGGCAGTGGCCTGTAATCCCAGCCCCCAGGGTCACCCACTTAACCCCGGTTTCTCTGCTGGCAAACTAAGCTTTCCACAGCCACACACGCCAGGTCACAGACCCCTGATGCTCTACTTAGTTCCAAAGTGACTGGCTCCGAACACAACACATCTTCGCTTCATCTATGCTCTGACAGCGCAGGCTGGAGAAGCGGGAAGGGACTAAAAGGTCACAGCAGCTCCTGACCGGGCAGACAGTAGGGAACGAGAAAGAAAAACGCAGCCCAAGTAACTCAGACCTGAAATAACTACAAAGCAAACAATAACAAACTCCCTAATCCGGCCTTTGGCTTGTGCCGCACATAGTTTGGAGAGGCCAGGGGCCAGGAGCGAGGGGCAGGTCATGTTCAGACCAGCCCACATCCTCGGGGTTAGCAATGGCATGACGATCTGCGCCACAAAGGGGCCGGCAGTCCCCACGCAGGCAGGCAGCTCCCACCCATGCCGCGGTGGTGGCCGCTGCTCCCAGGGAAGGACCATTTTCCTCTCCTTATCAGCCCATTGTAGGAAGGTGTGTGTTTATATTTAAGCCAAGGCCTTGTGGGAGGAAGATCAGGAGCGGTTCTCCATCCCTCCCAGCTGCTGGCTCCCTGGGACACGGCCGGTGTCCCGTACTCCAGGGCTGCCTTAGTCTCTGGGCTCCTGGGCCCAGTTCCCTCTCATTTCACACGAGAACTCTTCAGCCAAGACACCTCCCCAAGGCCACTGGCTGCCTCCTGGCAGCTGCCAGCCCCTACCTCCCAAGGGCTCTTCAGTGCCCTTTGTAACGACAGAATGCCCTGCCCTATTTCTGGTCCTGCACTTTAACCCAACCTCTTGCTTAAACACATCAGCTTTAGTTCCTGTCACCACTGGAAAACCAGTCCCACCAGGCCAGGCACTCATTTCTACAGGGAACGTGCTGCTTTTGCTCTCTGGACAGCCTGAGCTGGTGGCCCAGATCTGAGCAAGTGGAGGCATCTGCGACTGGACGCTCCTGCTGGCGGTGGACTGTCCGCCCTGGAACCCCAGCACCCACAGCCAGAGTGGGGCAGTGGGGCTCCGTGGGAAGAGGATCTGCTCAGTGAGGAGCGACACTGGGTGGGCGTCCTCTGAGTGGTGACTGCAGAGTTAGCCCTAGGAGGGGCTGAGGGCGGAGGGTGCCCACCTCTGCCCCGGCCTGCCCGAGCCAGTCGCGAGGCCGAGCGCCACCTACCCAGGTCGGCGTCGGTGCTCTTCTTCATGTCTTTCTGCAGCCTCCGGGTCTGCTCTTCCAGCCTGCAAGGCAGGGACGGGCCTGGGCACCGGCCTCGCTGGCTGCTTCGGGGCCCTTCCTCCCCCCGCCCCCTGAAGCAGGCCCGAGTGGCTGCTCCGGGATGCCTGCCGGGGAGGAGCAGGGGCCCTGATCCACGGGGACTTTCCCACTGACTGAAGTGCCCCTGCACACTCTGCACGAGGCCACACACCCAAAGGCTACAAGTTAACGACTCTCACACGGCCACCTGCTGGGGAGAGCGGGGCGGCAGCCTGGTGAAGCTGCTGCCCTCAGCCCCCAGGGCGCCAACGGGCAACAGTGCAGCCCATGAAGGGCGGTGAGCAGACGAGGCCGAGGCCTCGGGAGGGGAGACCCGGCACGAGGCTCCTGCCCGTCCCCGTCTCCCGCTTCCCGCTTCCTCCTTCTGGGGTTTGACACTCACTGCTGGAGTTTTCCATACTCCCTCTCAAAGTCTCTCTCCACCTGCAAGAAAGAGATAACTCAATCACCGGAGCAGTGACAACACGGTGGAAAATGTCTCCCGGCCTCCTGACATTCTGTCCACACCCTCCCCCGGGTCTGCAGACACGACACCGCCCGGTTCACGCAAGCGCCAGCAGATCGTTAATGACACAGTATCCCTGCAATCCCAAATTAATTAGCTGTTTGATTTAGGGTGAAAGACTCTCCTCCCAGATGGGCCGGCCAGGCAGGCAGCAGCGGGCTGTGGCTGTTCCGCCACCACGGGAGCGAGGCCCTAAGTGGTGCACCCTCCTCTCACGCCGCCCTGCGGGCAGTCAAGGTGCTCCCAGTGTGACCAAATCCCACCCGGGGGTCGGGGGCAGGCAGCGCGGCACACAGGAAGAGGGCAGGTCTGGAGTTTAGGGCTGTCTCTGCCACTCGCTGGCTGTGAGGCGGGAGCAGGTCACTTCTCTCGGCCTGGCTTTCCTCATAGGGCCCACCCGTCGGCCCACCTGTGGGCAGGAGAGATGGCGCGCATGTGCCTTGAGAACACAAACGCTGTCACTACTCACTCAGGTGAGGCTGTCTACATTTGTGACTTGTGGTCAAACTCCCTGGCACCAGCAACACTGAACCTGAGCGGGCGTGAGCCCTGAGCCAGCGCTGCCACTTGCAGCAGAAATGAGGAAAGTCCAGAACTTTCTCTAGTGCCTGAACTTCCCAATCTACAAACTGGGGTGTCAACGACGGCCTCTCACGGGGCTGGGATGGGGAGTAAATGATGTCTGAGAGGCTAACGGAGGAGACTAGGATCCAGCAAAAGCTCATCTTACGAAGAATATTCCAGATTCATTCCCACTAAAGTACATATTCTTGATAAAAATTGAAAGTGTTACCTACCCCGGGGGATTTGCAGTTTGCAGGAACCGAAGTCTTAGCTAGAGGAATGAAAAGGCTCCGGTGTGACTGCAGGGTGAGACTTGCTTTGGTGCGAAGGAGCCCTGCCTGGGCCCTTCAGAGTCTGCACTGCAGTCTGGTCCTCTCCCCGGCAGGGCCACGGAGGACAAACAGAGACAGTAAGATGTGGACTCTGATGCTCACTGTGGAGCCTTAAAAATTAGCACCTAACGTTTCAGAGCCTCGCTTTCCTTCCTAGTTAAATGGGACAATTTCATTTAGTCACACCCCGTGTAAACTTCAAGTGGCTTACAGGGAAATGGGGATAACATCAACCGTGGTGGCTTGTTTGAGGATTAAAGGAGGAGTACACACAGAGCATGCAGCAAGGTGCCTGGCCCACGGCTGCACTCACCAAACGTTCGATTCCCCATTCCTCTCCTGCTCACACAGGTGCTGGGAGGACCAGAGTAGTATGGGCCTGCCGTTGGCCTGTAAACCCTTTCTTCCTTTTTTTCCCCCTAATTGTAGAGATGGGGTCTCGCTATGTTGCCCAGGCTGGTCTCGAACTCCCGGCCTTAAGTGATCTTCCCACCTCAGCCTCCCAAAGTGCCAGGATCATAGGTGTGAGCCACTATGCCTGGCCGCGGTGGTAACCCCTTTAGCAGAGAGGGGGGCAGCCCCAACTACAGGAAACTGGCAGCCAGGAAACTGTGATTTTGGCTGAGCATGGGGTGCTGTGCCTGGGTGCCTCAACAGCGCACTAACTCCCTTCATTGGACACAGCTCCTCTTACCTCATGGGATGTGACAGCTGAGCAGTGTCTTTACATATTAGAAGTATTTACTTCCAGAAAGATGAAATTAGAACGAAGCATTTCTTGGCCAGAATCAAGCACTCCCAGAGGTGCGGAACACACAGTAGGTGCCCTCAGGGAGGGAACAGCTGCAGCCTGTGGCTCCCCGTCCTGGCATCTGCAATCCCCCATGTGTGCTGAGGTGTGTGGGACGTCAGGAACACCTGGTCTCCCTGGCTGGGGACTGCTTGGGCTTGCACAGGGAGGGACTTCAGGTTTCCAACTCGGTTGGATCATTCTGACGATGAGAAACTTGAGGTCTCACGGCAGAAGCTGACAAGCATGTCAGCGGTAGGAGCGCCATCCTTCTATTTTACTTGCTGCTGCTTAAGGCCATGTGACAACCTACGAGGAGTTGAACCTTTCACCTCCCCTATTTCCAGCAGCCAGCGTGGCTTCTACAGCCCACTGGCCAGAGATCTCTCTCCTCCCAGGGAAAGATGCAAGGGGAACATGGCCAGAATTCCAGCCCCAGATGATGGCTCAGGGACTAAAGGGACACACTGGAGTCCCATTCCGACGTACACGCATTCTGAGGAAAAGAGCCAAACGGAAAAGATCTGAATATCTGAGTGCTTGATGCCTTTGCCAGAAAGACAGCTGGAGTCCAGTCAGCAAGGCAAGTTCAACACACGTGCACGGACCGCCAGGGACCAGGACAGGCCGGGCCAGGCCGGCAAGGTCAGCACAGGGAGAACCAAGCGCTAGACGACCACCCTTGGCCGCGCCCTGCGTTCATTCTCTGAGGCTGCGTGATTCACTGCTCTATCCGCAGTGCCTGGGTCAGGCCCTGGCCCAGAGCAGGAACTCGTTATTTGTTAAATGAATGAACAGGCTGAGTCCCCCAACAAACTTACACTCACAGTGAAGGGAAGGGCCGGGGCTCTGATCCCAGGACTGGGGTGTGACTGATCAGAGCCTAGATGCTCAGCATTCTGGGAAGCCCCTCCTTCAGGGGTGCTCTGGGTGGAAAGCAGCTGCCCTTGCCTTTGCCCCGACATGATTAAGGACGATCAATGAGGCCGAGGGCCCTGTCGCTTGCATGTGGAAATCCTTCCCAAGTGGAGAGGCTGTGTGGCCAGACTCTTTTTGGCCCCGACTTCACAGAGCACCTACCCAGCTAGGAATGTGCTTTCCATGTGCGTAAGACCCAGGGTAACCCTTGCTTCAGAGGGGCATGGTGAACAAAGTTTCAAAGAGCTCTTCCATCCTCCCAGGTTACGCAGGGAGGTGCAGCTGCTTCTCTCCGCACACAGATCTCCCCAACTTTATGGGACCTGGGGAGCAAGAGGGGACTAGGCAGAGGTTAGGATCGGGAGGGGAGAGCTTTTGTTCTTCCGGCTCGGTTCCGATGGTCAGCCCCTGCAGAGAACACGCCACGCCAGCCAAAGCCTCCGCAATGATGGAATGTGTGTACCTGGGCACAGGGGAACAGTGAGGGCACAGACACAATGCTTTCTTTGTGTCTGGCTGTGGGTGCCTTGAGCCAAAAACCTCCTGAAACTCCCTGAAGATAACATGAGCATTTCTTCCCATGACAGGGGCGCCACAACTTCCAATAACCCGGGAGCCACATCTGCTCTGCTCCCCTCCCCGAAAGTGCCTGGGCAAGAACAACAGCGTGCGTCATCGCTGTTCAGGGGCAGCTGCCAGAGATGCTGAGACGACTGCACAGCCCAGGCCTGTTCTGGGGGCCGGGAGTGGCAGGGTGGAGAGTGAGAGCGAAGAGGCAGGGTCTCGCTACATTTGCTTCAGTGCCTCTTGGGAGTGGGGAGTCTGTGCCAAGGGAGCAAGTCACTCTACTCTGAGCTTTGATTCCTTGCAAGAGACCAAAGGCCCAGCCTGGAATGTCACTGCACCAGGGCACCGAGCTGCTTGGGACGGTTTATAAAGAGAGTCAAATCAACTAGCTTCCTGTAAGGTACTTAGCATTTACGGAGGGGTTATGTGCCAGACACCGTGTTGAGTGCCATACACATCTGCAGCGCAGGCACCATCATCATTTTCATTTTACAAATGAGAAAACTAAGTCTCCGAGAAGTGGATGAGCTTGCCCCAGGTCACGGAGAGCATGTGGCAGGCCGGCGATGGGAATCCAGACTGCCAGCCTCCCAGCCCTGGCTTCTTAACTGCTACCCGACAGCTAGTCTGTCCGGGGGAGCTGATGCCATAAATCAGAGGGCCACGATTCCCTCTCGAATGAGACAGAGGCACGGAAGCGAAGAGGGAGGCCACGCTGCATCTGTCCTTCCCTTTGCAGTCCTTGCCGTTCCTCACATTGAAGGACCCACAGATCTTTCTGTCAACAAACTCTGGCAAAGAAGCTAGAAAGTGCATTCTAGCCTATGCTTTTCCATGGAGAACAAAGGCCATTTCTACAAGGGTTGGGGTGTTGGGAGGATTTTTTACTTGTTTGCTTGGTTTTTTTTGCAGTGAGTGTTGGGAATAAAAGACCCTTCTCAAAACCATTTCCCTTGCAGATCTGCCATGGATTAAACTCTGGAGACTCAGAGCCACACCTTCCCACTTCCTGTAGCCGGCCAGACCCAACACTCGCACGCCCAGATTCTTTGGGCTTCAGCTGAGAGCCTCCACAGATGGTCAGCCGCTGCATGGGAGGTAAACGCCGAGTCTGTCAGCGACCTGCCTTTGCAGGAAGCAGGGGGGCTCTTTTAACTTGGGCCCATTTCCTTTCAAGTGACCTAACTTTGGAGTTCCCAAAGATGGAGACGTTGGTCAGGTGTGCGCTGAACTTCCTGCCAAACCGAAGCAGTATCTTCCCTGCAGTTCTGAGAGCTGAGCCAAGGTGGGGAAGAAGTTAGTAAGACAAGCAGAACTGTCAGGGGCTGGTAGGACAGAGACAATGGCCTATACTGCATGGACTTTCTGGAGTTGTCACATGAGAGGCTCTATAGTCATGGTCCCCCATCTTAAAACCAAGAGACTCACCCAGCTTTGTGGGCGAGGGGGCTGAAGAGGCTGTTCTGTCCTAGACCCCCCAAATCCCGGGAGGTTGTCACAGCCTGAGGCAGCACAAAGCAATGGAAGGAGTATTGACCAAAGGCTCAAACCTGAGTTGTTTTTGTTTTTTTTTTCGGAGACAGAGTCTTGCTCTGTCGCCCTGGCTAGACTGCAGTGGCATCATCATAGTTCACTACAACTTCAAACTCCTGGCCTCAAGCAATCCTGCCTCAACCTCCCAGAGTGCTAGGATTATAGGCGTGAGCCACCACGCCCAACCTCAAACCTGAGTTCTCATTCCAGCTCTGCCAGTATGGGGCTTTTAGAACCACAGAAAGTCACTGTAACTTTTTTCATGGAGCTTGTTGTCCTCAGCAGGAAAAATCAGGAGGGTGGGCCAGATGACCTCTGACTTTCTAAGAATCTACGATTCTCTTCCTCTCCCATCCTGGAGATAAAATAGGGATAAAAACCGAGGGCTTAAAAGGGGGGTGGCGGGATTCAGTCATCCTCTCCTGCCGAGGGACTCTGGATGACTGCCAAGAATGCATCTGGAGTGGAGAGAAGCGGACCCAGGCCACCTGGAAAAGCTTCCTGGTCTTTTCTGCAGTCGAGGTGCCAGAAGTAAAGGCCTGGACTGTGTCTTTGGTGGGGGTCTCTGTTTCAGGGGCCCTCTTAGGTAAGGTGTTGACCTCTAGACCAGCTCCTAGAAGTGGACCTGCTCAGAAGCAGGACCTTCCTCCCACCTCTGCAACCCACCTCTTCCACCTGCCCACAGATGGGGAAGGGACCAGGCTGACCTCAGGGGGAAAACATTCCTTGGAGAGGAGGCCCCTCCGAACCCCATTCTACACGAGGATATAGATCTCCACGAGTGGGAAGAAGGCCCAGGTTGCGTTGCTGTCTTCCCAGCCCCAAGATGTGTTGAGTCAAAGCTCTGGTGCTGTGCAAAGGCCACATGACATAGAGCTGAATCTCAGAGCAAAACAATTGGGGTACTCACTGTTTTGGGAACAATCTGTTTCTTGGGCTGTGTAATCTTAAAAGGAATCCTATAAGAGAAGGAGACAAAGAAGGATATTGTGAGAAATGGGGAGGGATGTGGCTGAAAGAGTCAAGATGGTATAGGCCACTTTTCCTCCAGGAGGGTGAGGAAGAGCAGCAGTGGCTCGCTGCTTGAATTTGGACCCCCTGCCCTGGCGGGCATAGGAACATCAGCACCCGGCTTGGTTCTAGGAGAGAGAACCTCCCATCAACAGCGTCACACGCAGGTTCTTGGGCACCACCTTCTGCCCCTGAGCACCTCTCCTACTAAAAGCCTGTCCTTTAAATACTCTGGAGGCATGGGCAGGGAAGGGGAGACACCCTGCAAATCACAATCATTATAAACCCGTGTCTTGAGGGGCTGCAAGTCAGAAATTACAGACTCATGGTAATAGCTATCATCTTTGAAAACATGCCTTTATAAAAACACCACAAAAATCACTTATGGTCTATATTAGGAGTTTCATTACTTCCCAGTAGAGGGACAAACTGGATCTGCAGAGCTTCTTGGGAGGATGGAGGCTGGGGAGAGATGACAAATTATAGGGACATTAATGGCTGGCCAGGCTGGGCTATTTCCCTGGGAAAACTGACAAAATCTAAATGCGGCTAACTTGCAGAAGACTCTGAAATCCAGCCTAAGTCTGCCTTGAACTTGCTCTGAAGCCCTGCACCTCAGACTCCCCGCTTGGAAATGGAAGACGGGTTGGCACAACAGAAGGGAAACCACGGAGCGGCCTGCCCTCTGGCAGGTGACGACTGCCCTAGGACTTCACTTCCTACTCTGCAAAGTGAGTGCATTAAACTCGGTAATTCAGAAGCTTCCTCAAGGCAGTGAATATTCTCCGATTCTGAGAAGAGCTGTGGCCAGGCTAGACAGCCAACAGCGCACATCCCACCAGCTACAGAAAGGGCAGGCTGCCCGCACCCAGGCAGGAAGAGTGAAGCAGCCCTGGGATCGGCTGGGGGAGGGCGCTCACTCAGCCGCTCCCACCTCTCTCCCTGCCTTTTGGCTAAGCCTGCAGGAGCTCTTCAGTTCAAACCTCCCGCTTCCATGCTGTGCCCCATCCACTTCCCTCCACGCCCGCTTCTCCCTGAACCTGCTTTCGTTTGGCCCAAACTGACCAATACTGTTGCTAAACCCAACGGTATAATTAACCACCGATAATAACCCCAGACAGCGATCCGGTTGAGGGGATGGGCCAGCCTGAGTCACGGTGGTTTAAATTTAATTTCTGGAGGACATCCTGTTTATTGTTAACGCAGTCCCATAATTTGGGAGTGTTAACTCTTTGGGGGCTGGCCGATTCACGTGGCTTCTACAAACAAATCATCCCTGGCTATACGATTGCCAGAAGCGAATGAGGGAAGGTATGGAACTGAAAAGGAAAAAGTGAAATTGCCATTTCACTTTCTCAGACCTAGAGAGGAAAGGTTCAAGGAGAAATGAGTCCTCTCCCCAAGCCCCAGGTTACTCTGCCCACAATCGGGGATTGGAGCGGACACATAAAATGGTTTTGGACAGTGAACAATTGTCCTCGAGGACCGTTTTGGAGACAGTGCAAATGAGGTCCTGGTGGCATTGCAAAAACACTGCTCGTGCTCCGTGGGAAGATGCCGCAGTGGAAAAAGCTCTAGACCAGATCTCAGAAAACCTGGTCTCTGCCTCTGACTAGTTTTGTGATTTAAACAAATCACAATCTCTGGAGCCTAGTTTCTTAAACTGTGAAACAAAAGAGTTGGACTACACGGTCCCTTCTGCTCATCTAAAACGGGAATTCTAAACTGATCTCCATTCCAAGAATACGGGGAGTAGGATGAGAATTCTATGTGGTCTTCAAAACGCTTTTTGGAGTCTAGTACCGCAGACTGGGGACCGAGAGATTAGGAACTTACATTCCATTATTTGTGGTGCCACAGCCTCTCTCTAAATCTTAATTTAGAATCTCGGTATTTTTAGAACTGTTAAGTTACCATAGAAATTTTTTTTCCAGTTCAACCCTCTCATTTTGCAGATGAGGAAGCAGATCTGGGAGGTTCAGTGACTCGCCCAGGGTCGTTCTGCTGGTTCGCAAGAGGACCAGGAACAAACAGCACTCCTTGGAGGCTGCTGGCCCGTTTCCTCTCTACTACTCACAGCTCAACGCTCTGCTCACGTGAGTCTGTCACATGTATTTGATCGAAATACCTAGTTTTACGGTACTATGGAGTTAGAAGGGACCCGTCATTCTTTAAAGGATTGGAAATTAAACAGGACAGCGCTTATGCTGAACCGGGTGGTCTGGCACAAATGAGATGTTACATTACTACGTAGACCGAACCGGGTCTCTCTTTGTATTTCCATCGCAGCTCCTGACAATCATACATAGCTTTATCATACTGTTCTGAGGACTTTTCAACTCACCTGCTCAAAAGCCCTATCTCTTCCTGCTAAAAGAACACCTTTTTTTAAAGTTAGATTTATAGAAAGCTTTTTAAAGTGAAATTTACAGAAAAATTGTGAAGGAAGTATATAAGTCCCACATCCCCCACACTCAGCTTCTCCTTCTGATATTAGCATGGTACATTTGTCACAATTAACCAATATTGATCTATTCAAGACTCTAGTCAGATTTCCCTAGTGTCCTTCTTTCAGCTCCAAGATCCCACCCTGGTTACATTACATTTAGCTACTATGTTCCCTTAGGCTCCTCTGGGCTGTGATAGTTAAACTCTCCTTGTTTTTGGTGACCTTGACAGTTTTAAGGAGTGCTGGGTAGGCATTTTCTAGAATGCTCCCCAACTGGGATTTGCCTGATGTTTTTCTCCTGCCTAGACTGGAGTTGTGGGTTTTGGGGAGGAAGATGTCAGACCTGCAGAGCCATCGTCCTCCACGAAATCGACATGACTTATCCCTGTTGCCGGGGACCCTGATCGCAGGCTGGAGCAGTCTGTCCCAGCTTCCTCCACTATAAAGTTGCTACCCATCCCCCCTTTCCATACTGTACTCTTCGGGAGAAAGCCAGTATGCAGAGCCCTATTTAATAATTTATGTATTCAATCATTTACCAGCATGGATGCATGGATATTCATCTTACATTGCGAGTTATGATCTAATACTACTTGATTTTGATGCTCGAACTGCTCTAGCTTTGGCCATTGGCAGCTCTTTCGGTTGGCTCTGATGTCCTTTTGACATATCCACATCAGTGTGTCTGTGCTGTCTAGCACTTCCTTACCTTCTGGCACTACAAGGTGCTCCAGGCTCAGCTTGTACATTTCCTGCCCCAGCCCTAGACTCCATGGAGGAATTTAGCATTCAACGAGCCTCTATGATACGGTCTCATCTCCTTTTAATCTTTCCCATTCACCTAATACAACTACCCTGATTCAGCCAAGTGGATGTTAATCCCCCAAATCTAGACTCCTTGTAACTTCCTATCCCAAACTGGGATGTTTTTGAATGCATGTCATCAGGACAACTTGGACTACCTGGGGGACCTGGGCCATACGGCACCCCCACCCACGTGGGATGCCTTCTCTCCTCCTGGCCTAAGCAAAGCTGTTCTCAAGTCTAAAACCTCGCTTACCTTCTTCTAAAATGCCTAAGACTTATTTGGCATTTAAAAATATTTTACAGTTAATTATAGTTTATCCCCTTAAATAGTAAAATACGCTCATCAGAAAAATAACTTTTTAAAAAGTTATAAAAATAAAAACATGCTATCAGAGAAAACTTGAGAAATACAGAAAAGGAGAAAGAGAGGGAGGGAGGAAAAAAGGGGGGAAACCTGCTCCCCTATCCAGGTCTCGTATCTAACAGATGACCAGGGTTTATGTTTTGGTGTTGTTAATTATATTTTTAAAATCTGCAGAAAGACAAACAACTGAAGCAAACATGCCAAATGTTAGTAGTGGTTAATTCTGGGTGGTGAGAATATGATTACTGTTTTCTTCTTTGCACTTTCCATATTTTTCTCAAATAAACCAAAGAAACTCCTTTTTTTTTTTCTTGACTACAAAAATAGCACCTGATCAATGTTAGAAACTTGGAAGACATGGAAAAACACAGAGGACAAAACACAAACACACACAAAAATCCCAAAGGAAAAAATAATAATACCCTGAATCAGTGTACATGTGTATCTTAATATTTACGTGACTTTCAAAAGTAAAGGAAATATATATCATGAATTTATTTACTTATTTATTGATTTATCAGAGATAGGGCCTTGTTCTGTCACTCAGGCTGAGGTGCAGTGGCATGATCATAGCTCACTGTAACCTCCGACTCCTGGGCTCAAGCAATTCTCCTGCCTCAGCCTCCTGAGTAGCTGGGACTACAGGCATGTGCCACTATGACGGGCTGATTTTTTTATTTTTAATTTTTTGTAGAGACAGGGGTCTCACTATGTTGCCCAGGCTGGTCTCAAATTTTTGGCCTCAACCAATCCTCCTGCCTCAGACTCCCTAAGTGCTGGGATTATAGGCATGAACCACCACACCTGGCCTCATGAAAGTTTTTATATGCCAATTGTCATTTCTTATCATTCTGATTTTTAAGAGCTATAGAAATAAAACTAGTGGCACAAGTATAAAATGAAAATGTACCACTAGTTTTATTTCTGTAACCCATATCATTTACTGTTGGTCATTTTAACTGTTTCTCTTTGCTTCTGTTATAAACAAAAAGCCTAATAGCTAAATCTTTACCCACACCAAAGATTAATCACACAGGATCAAGTCTCACAATTGGAATTGCTGGGTCAAAGGATATATACACCTTCAAGGCTTTGATACATTTTGCCAAACTGCCCTAGAGACAGATTGAAATAGCTAACGTTCTTTGAAAGATTGGAACAGTTTACACTTTAGCACCCACCCTTTGGCTTGTATATCAGGATTCTTTTCCTGGCTTAGTGTTTGCCTTTCACTTTTATACATTTGTGTTTAACGTACAGAAGCTCTTGATTAGTATGAGGTCAAATATACCAAATCCATCTTTTCTTTTGTGATTTCTTCTTTTGGTGTCACACTGAGAAAGACCTGCTCTCTCTCCACCGACAACTTACAACTATTCACCTATATTTACTTCATTACTTTCATGACTTCCTTTTATTCATCTAAATTCTACTTTTATCAATGTTACACATATGCATAGTTCAATAAGGCAACACAATTTATTAAGTAAAATATTAGTTCCTAGGCCTGCTCCATCTCATTTGCCAGAGAGAACCACTTTCAACTCAGCTGTTTTTGGCATTTCCCTTTGCACGTCTAAAGAAAAATGTTTATATTGCTACCTATTGACTGTTAGGTTCTTAGGCACTAGATATTGACTTTTTACTTTGGAACATGAGGATGTAACTAATTGAACAAAACACTATCGGGTGCCCATCCCTTCTCCACAGATATATTTGCAACTCCCCTTCTTCTCAATATAGTTATACTATAACTTGGTTAGGTCAATATTAAGTAAACTTATGAGGATATTGTGATTTATTTTCCATCTTGCGTCTGGTGGCCAGGAGGCTGTTCAGCCTGTCACAGGTTCAGAAGACCGCAGTTCCAGATGATGTCCTGAATCACCTCATGAGAGTTCCCAAGCCAAACCCCCAGCTAAGCCACTTCCAAATTCCTGACCAACAGAAACTGTTTATTGTTGTTTCAAGCCATTAAGTTGTGGGGTATGCAGCAATACACAGTTAATAACAAAGCATATTTTTTTACTTTCTCTAAGATTGATAATTGTCACTTTTCTTTCACTTAATTATCTATGTACTTATCCCTAATTCAATCTGTGGTCTTTACTCTCAATACATTCGTTCGTATCAGGTATTCTCTCATTTGCATCTTCTTGAAGCACTCTGCGCTGGCGCTGTTGGCCTGCTCCAATCTGGACTGGCTGCCCGCTACCCGGGGTGTGCCGCTGTCATCCTCGGTGCTCCCTTCACCATCCTCACTGGGATTCCTTTGACTTCTCTCCCTTGATTTCCTCCTGGGCCTCTTCTTTATTGGTTTACTCTTTATTTTGGTAGAAACGAAGCATGTGGGAGATCATTTTTGAGATTCTGCATATCCTAAAAACTTTTTATTCTACCCACAGGCTAGTTTGGCTGGGTATAGTATTATAGGTTGGACAAAATTTCTTTTAGAATTTCTGAGACATTGCTTCCCTGTCTTCTAATTTCCCAATACTGCTGTTGTGGTGAAGTCTGAAGCCAGTGATTCCTATCCTTTGTATGTGACCTATTTCTTGCTTTCTTTATGCACTCTTATAGGATCACGTTTGTCCTGGTGCTGTAAAACCTCATAATGATGTGCTTTGTGGGTTCATTTTCATCCTGGGTCAAAGGACCATTTCACCTTGGCAATTTATAATCTTTAGTCCTGGGTTTAAAAAAAAAAAAACTTCGTTGTTGTTGATTTTTTCTCCTCCATTTTCTGTTTCTTACTTCTGAAAATGGTATAATTTTGATGTTGACCCTCCTTGGCTGGTCTTCCAATTTCTCTTTTTTCATTTCTGCTATCAGGTTTTTAATTTCCAAGAGCTCTTTTTAATTTTCATATGTCTTTTTTAAAAAAAAAAAAGTATCTTGTTTTTATTTCACAGATGCCTTATCTCTGAGGATCTTAATGATAGCTTTAAAAAAAGTTTCTTCTTCCTTTATAGTCTGTTTCCCTCCAAGTTGCTCTTTTTGTTTGTTCAGTCTTTATTTTTCATGCTAATGCTTTCCTTGGATGAATGGTAATTCCTGGCTGCCTACTCACATATACGACAGGGAGACAAAAAACGCTGACTATAAGCTCCAAGCATATGGATCATGTCTGTCTATTGCACAGGGTGATTTGGCTGAACAGTTTTGTGGGGAACTCCCTGATGTCAGTATCCTTCTATCTTTTCTCCTCGGCAGGTAAAATTCCCTAGAGAAGATTCTTCCGTTCTCCTGCTTTGGGCATAAAGGCCCAGCTCAGTGTTCCAGGAGCTCAGCGAGTGGAAGAGATCTAGTGCACGCGTGTGCATGTGTGTGCATGCACATGTGCACCTGTGTGTGTCAGGGGGAAGGGAAGTGGTGTGTTTTGGCACTCTGTTTGCATACATTCACTTCATCCTGATTTCACTATGGTGGTCCTACCCTCAACTGTGCCTGATGCCTTTTCAGACGTAGGTCTGGGTTTTATGGGCCTGAAGCTTATACAACTGTGCATGCCCCTTTAAAGAAAAAGAATATAAAATTACAAACATAAAAATAGGCATGAAAGTGAATATTGAGGCAGAGAAAAGAGCATAACAAATGACAAGTTTCAAAAGCTGACAAATGACAAACATCAGAAAATCAAGAATAACCTAATATTTTTATTAATCATCTGCCTAACACACCTTTTTCCTACATTTTTTGGCTGCATAGACTTTAATTGCCTCTTCATGTGACATGGAGTTGGTAGCATCATTTTCTTAGAATGAAAAGAAAGATAATTCTGTCTTTCCTCCAGTATCATTGATTGAAATTTGTTTTCTACTACTGACAGTTTAGAAAAGCCTTTGTTTAGCTTATTGGTAATATAGAAGTATAAATTTTATAAGACTTAGGAAAATCTCATGTTTCTTCCACAAATAAACTGTAAGGTTTCAGGGCACATTTCAAGATTTCCTGTACAGTGACTAATTTTAAATGCTCTTTGAATTAATGACAGCAACCAGTTTGTCATTAATGTCCTTGTAGGAGGGCATATCACAAGTTCTGTTATTTTCGTTATGTCTTTCATGTTAAATTTACCAGAAACCTCAGTGTTTTATCAATGTGTTTATATGATTTGCTCCTCCTCTTCATTAACTGGATTACCAAACAATCATTACTCCTATTTAAAACTGTTCTCATTCTCTTACTCGATCATTAGCTTTGGTACAATCTGAAATGTGCTGCTATACCTTGCTTGATTTCAGAATGATTTCTACCAACTTAATTGCTCACCTTTAACACTTTTGTGTTCCATTATTTATCCAATATTCCCCTTAGTTTTTAGCTAAATTTAAAGATGACCAAAAAGGTACCCTTCATGTATTTCCAACTCAGGAGTCTATAATTTCTTATTTTATAAAAAAATTTCCAAAAATGTCTTCACAAATTTCGGTTAAAACAGTATACTCGCAACTCAACCCTCTAGTCCCATCCCAAAAAAGGGCTAGGCTCCCCCAAAGCTGCCTGATAAGAGGGGCAGTATGAAGAAGATAGAGTAGGCAGGGAAGACAGAGGTTTTCTTAACTAATTGCAGTATACTTTGTTTTCAGTTTACAAAAACATAGGCCCCTATCGTGGCTACGGCTCCTTCCAGGGCCTTGAACAAGGTCCATGCAAGTCGGGGGCTCCAAAGCGTAAGCTTTATTAGTTTCATGCAATAAGTCCACCTTTGTGTCCCCTAGTATAGTACCCTTTGGAGGTGGAAATGGCTGGGGGACTCTTCATTCTTTCTGCTAGGGTAGGGCAGGAACAGTCTCCCAGCGAAATGGAGTTGGGGAGATGTTGGGGCTCTAAACTTACTCATAAAGAGCTCTCAACCAATCCTGATCTCAGCCCCCGGCTTCACCCGACTTCTAGAGTTACATCTAGTGGTACTTTGTACCACCAACTTTGAGAATTCGGTGACATGAGATGGGATGGCTTTTGGTTTTCCCAAATGCCAGTTTAGAATTTGGCTTTCTTGGAACTACTAAATCAGTTACCTCATGTAACTGCACTCCAATTCCCAAATTTTGTTGTTGATATCTCTTCTACTTTCCCTGAACTTGTGGATTTATGCCTTTAAAAAAAACATCATTTTATTGTGTTTTTTGTGGGATTTGTGAGTGAGATAGATGTATGTATTCAATCTGCCATCTTTACTCAGAATCTGGCTTGATTCGAAATAACAGCTTGATTGAGAGACAATTCACATACCACAACATTCACCCTTTTGATGTACAATGTACTTTAAAAATGCACAAATTTGGGGTTTTTAGCATATTCCTAGAATTGAGCAAAAATCACTACTAATTTCAGATTTTCATCACACCAAAAAGTAACCACATACTATTAGCAAGTAACTCCTTTCCGTCCAGCCCCTGGCAACCATTACTCTACTTGTCTCTATGGATTTGCCTTTTCTGGACATTTCACATGAATGGAATTACATAATATATGGCCTTTTGTATTGGCTTCTTTCATTTATCAAAAACGTTTTCAAAGGTCATCCATGTTGTGGCATATAGCAGTATCTCATTTTTTTTTTAAGTCACTGAATACTATTCCAGTGTATGGATATGCCACATTTTGTCTATCCACTCATCAGTTTATGGATAATTTGGGTTGTTTCCCCTTTTTGGCTATTAATGAATGATGCTATGAACATC
>RJWJ010009242.1:0-50552 GCA_004363605.1 Indri indri
TTCAATAAGAAACAGCTTTATGAGAAATTCTCATCCATGTATTAGTCATCTCCCATCAATGTACTTCTTCCTGAAACAGTGACTCTGTTTCGTCCAGCCTCTACAGTCAGAACACCTCTCGCACGGTCATCCGTCTCTCCCGCTGGGGGGACACTACATCACCCTGATGATTCTGTAAGAAGTTTGGCCTTACAGAGTCTGGCCCTGTCCCAAGGCTCACTCGTCACCTCCTCTGCTGGACTTTAGAGTTGCCTTTTCCTCTCTGCAAGCACCTCCAGGTGTGGTTGGGTCTCCCTTGGCTGACCTAATCCAAATATCCTCCCCTAACATTCTCGTCAGCCATGGGGCCAGCATCTTTGCCCTGGCTTTTGTCTCTTCTAACCCAGCATTCCTCCTGCATCCATCTTGGTTTCCAGGCATTTTTCATTTAGTATTCTTTGTCATATTCTGTGGGAAATACACCCCATCTCCCAAATTTGTTAGCTTTTTCTGATTCCCTCCAATTTTGTAAAGACTCTTTTTGTCTGAGAAAACCTTTTTATAGTCTCCCTTGTCCCTTAGGTCTGATTGATTCATCCATGGAATCTCCCTGTTTTTCCTTGCTCATGTGTTAGAGTCTAGTGTAAGCCCCCTGGGAATTTTCATAACTTCTTGTCAGCTCTGAGGCTTACAAAAACGCTGGGCTCGCTTCCTCATTTCAGTGACTGTGGAACTAACCCAACAAAGAACCAGAATTTAGGGCGACTGTCATTAGAATGATTTCTACACAAGAGTGGGAATGATGCTGTTTGCCCTTCAGGGATCTTATTTGCCATTCCCCTCCCCCCGCCCCCGCCCCAGTATCTCCCCCTTTCAAATTAATAGAACTTCCAAACAGGTTCCTCCATTCATCCTCACTTTTCCACCACATCCCCATCACCACCATTTCAGATCCTCTTAGCACTATTATTAGTTCAGGAGGCCTCTTTCTGAAGGTCACAGTAAGATGTTAACAGCGGTTAGTGGTTCCCCTGTCAAGGAGTCTTTATAAAAGCAAACACATACACTTTTAAATGGGAAGTGAATTGAGGGACCAGCATTCTCTCTGCGAGTAGGGGAATTTCATGCATGGGAATATCTGGTGGGGAGTGAGTGTGAGGAGTTTAGTGCTTTCTTGCACCCATCCAATACCCCAAACCCAGCCCCATGTTTCTTTTACCGCTTATGCCAGATATTTTATGTGCTTCTAACAGAATTCTTCATCTGGAAACTCAAGTAATCCCCATGTCCAAGTAGAAAAACCATCATCTCTGTTCAGCCCTATCTGTTCTGTAGATGGACCTCCCCAAACTCCCCACATTGCATAACTATCCCGGAGGGAGACATGTTCTCTCCCCTTCACATAACCTTGTTCTCTTCTGGAGAAACAGCTCTGCAAGATTAAACACACTTGAGGGAAAATGACATTACTGACGAGACGATATTCAGTTGTTCCCTTAAAACCCAATGGGCAGTGATCCAAAAACATTTAGGGAAATAGAAGTAACTTGTTACAAGCAAGCTTTTACCCTGTTGAGTTCTTTTGAGCTCATTTGCCTTAAGAAGAGCCTTGCAATTAACAGGCTATTTTGGATTTTAATAAGATTATTTAGAGACTCTAAACTTTTCTGAGCTCATTTAATAGATGAATTCTATCATGACAGGCACACTGTAAGGCTGGGTTTAAGAGTGGGGTGCACATGCCCTGGGATCTATTGAGGTTTAGGGGAGGATAATGAAAATCAATAAATGTATCCAGCTGCCATGTAAAGAAATGCAAGCAGTGTTTGCAGTAGACAGGCCATAGCTTATTAGCAACAGAGGAGAAGTTATAGCACAAGATTTGCTGAAATCACAAGGGAAAGTGTATTTGTGTTGTCTATCTCTCATGTATTTTTATTCTAGAAACTGAATGCTGATGTCAGGCAATTCAACCCCTTACTTGTGATGTTTGCTGATATTTCCAAGGAGGATGTTTCTTACACAAGCATTAATTAACAAGCAGGTTGCCAGTCAGGACAAGCCCAGGGGTACCATTATTTGTATTTGCTGATCAAGGACTCTTTCGGGCTATAAAAGGGTGACTCAGAGAGTCAGGGGCCGTATCACTCTGCCCGGTGCTCCGCCACTCAGCGCAGGAGCAGTGTGACTCGCGGCTCTGGAGCTCACCTAGCTTTCGGCTTTCAACACCTTACGCTGCCATGAGCGGAACTATTGACAAATCAGAGTTCACACCCCAACTTTTCAGTCTTTCCCCTAATTCTTGCTCTATCAGAGGTCGAGGACAGCAGTATAATGATTCATAGGCCCTACTTCCTGGTATGTAATCATTTCCCACGGTGAGTGGTGACTTATGCTGAGAGAGGGGTAAAGAATGTTGATTTGCTTTTTTTTCTATGTGGCCTTTCTGTTGACAGAGGGTTAGCTAGGAGTGCTTTGTCTCCATTTGCAAGGCCATCTAAATAATGTTTAAAAGCATTTTGACTTTTTAAGCATAGGTCCCTTAAATGTGTATTATCCATAGAGAACTAGAATATGATAAACCTATTACATACTTTGTTGGAAAAAGAAATGTAACTTTGAAATTTTTTTTCCTTACTTATTTTGGCATGTAAGGATTAAGTATGCCTCATAGAAGTCAAGAGCTGCAGAGGCTCCCTACGTCCCCACTTTGTAGGTGGTAAAACTAAGACCCAGACAAGTTATTATACATGAGTTGCCCATTTCCACAGTAACTGGAACTGGTTAGTGACAGAGACAGATTAGGGCTGAAATCAGCTAATTTCAAGCTATCTTATCTAACATTAGCTTACTTGTACCATGTCATAAGGGAAAGTCTAGGTGTAAGGAAGTTTGAAACTTGCACAGTGAATTCCATGAAGGATCAAAGGCAAAGCATGGTGATTGGTGTCAGGTGGATCTCACCTCCGTTTGAATCTTGGCCCTGGAACCTGGTAATATGGACTAATTTACTTAATTTTTCTGGGTGTGTTTTCTCATCTTTACATATGAGAATAGGCATAATAATGTCCATTTTATATTATCTGTTGTAAGAATAGGAGATAAGGCATGCAAAGCTCCCGGCATATGGTAGGCTCTCAGTAAGTGGAAGCTGTAATTATTATTTAACACTAAGCAACACCTGTCCTTGCTCTCTGGGGTTCCCTTTCAAAGCAGCCCTGGTTATACTTCGTACTGTCTTAGAACTCTGCTTTGTCAGATCCAGCATGGTTCAGTTAGTTTTCTCAAGCCGCTGCTGAATTTTTGTCCTTCGTAATTTGCATCTGAGTTGTCTCATTTCCTTGAAACCCTGTCACAAGCCAGGAGGTAGTTGCAGAACATGATCTGAAACCTCACTAACATGGGAAGTCCCCTCCAAAAGAGGTACTTTTTTCTCATCTGGAGTTTTGCGCTTCTCTTTCAGATTGTACAGGCAACCCCTCAGCCTGGCGGCTGATGGCTGCAGATGCCAGCCCTGCCATGAATGTCCTGTGATGGTGTGGGTGCCGCAGGGAGCCCAGGGGCTGGCCACCTTTGCTTCTGGTGTCTTCGCTGCCACTGCCTCTGTCTCTGCATCTCCGTGTCCTTTTGGCTTGCCCCCAAAGGTCCTTTTGTTTTTTTCTTTTTCCTTTGGTATCTCTCCCTACCACCTCTCTCCCTCACTAAGGCCAATTCTGGAAACCTCCAATGGAAATTTAGAATCATCTGTGGTCCTTGGGGGAGTCCTGGGGCTTTGTATTTTCTGTGTCCTCACTGCCTTTATCGCTCGCTGGGGTTTCCTAAGCAGCCTAGGCCCACTCTTTCCCCCTGTGATGGGGAATTGCGGATAGTTCTTCTTTTACTTCTCCTTTTTATAAAAACACAATTGCAAAAAGATACACCTTATGTTCAGGTCTTGCAATGAAAAAAATTGCTCCAGTCATTTTTGTACTATTTTTTTCTGTAGTTCAGATGCTATGTACATATCATGATAAAATATAGTTCATTTAATTAAATGGGTTCATTTCTTTAACCAAAATGGTCGTGCGTGTATATTTAGTACTGTACTTTCTAGATATTTTGTCACCAGGGAATTTCCCACATGAGGATATGTTGCAACACAAGTGAACAATCTGCAATACTTTTTTAAAAAAATAAAGACTCATGCTAAGTGTTCTGAAAATAGTTTAAATCATATTAAATATCATAAGAGGAATTGTTCAAAAAGAGAAAATAGAGCCCCGATCCCATCGTTTTATTGTAATGACTGATTTCGCTTTCATATATTAACTTTCATTTTTTATTCATGCACTATTCATAGATTGTAGGTTCATTAGGGTAGGGTTTAAAATTTGTGCTTTAAAAATGAAACTAGATATTGCCTCAAATTTATTGCAATGAGCTCACCCACTTTTCTGATTTTCTGTGCACTGTCCTCTTTGAGCTATAATAGATCAAGTAATTATGAAACCAACATCCTCTTCCCTGGAGGTTAATGCCCTATATAGCCCCTGGGACAAGCTCCATTTTTTGGCAGCTTCTCTTTCTTTGAAGAGTGATAGAGAAAGCTTCCAGCAGGCCTTATTTTGTTTAATGCACAAATATGTATAGAGAGCCTGCTAAGTATTGAATATTACTGTGTTGATAGAGGACACAGAATGTGCAATCACTTTGACATGTTGAAAGGGGAGGAAAAAACATGGAGGTGACTTTTATGGTGGTTTTGTGATTCCTCAAGTGGCTCAGAGCCAGTGTTTTTCAGAGGAAAAACATTGTGTCTGCTATTATGTTCTGCAGCATGGGAAGAAGTGACTGTAGAGGCAGTAAAGGTCATTAAATATAAAATGTCCGATTTTGAATGAAAAGTTTAGTTTATTATATCTCAAACAAGCAGCAGTACAATTAATCAAAGTATACGCTTAAACTATTGACACAGTTTTTCCTTCTTAACAGTAGCTTGTTTATGCCAGCGGTGAAGAAGCCTGGAGAGAGAGTGGCGATGAAATCGCCAAAGGCAATTTGCACAGCTTGTTGAAGATTGAATATTTTTCCTTACAAGAAGTGATCCAAAGCCTGGAAGAAATAGTAGTAAGTTGGTGCAAGAAATGGAAGAAATGGTAGTCAGTCTGGTGAATACGGCGGATGACAGAGAGTTTCCAGGTCAAGCTTCTGTGGTTTCAGCAGCGTTGTTTGTGTGACATGTGGTCCAGCCTTGTCTTGCAAGAGGATTGGCCTGTCTCTATTGACCAGTCTCGGCTGCCTAATCACAAGCATCCTCATCATGTCGTCCAATTGGCTGCGATTGCATGACATCTGCTGTAATCGATTGACCAGGTTTCATGAAGCTGTAGTGGATAATACCAGAGCTGGACCACCAAACAGATACCATTAGCATTTTTTGATAAATATTCAGTTTTGGACTGTGTTTCAGCACTTCATCTTTATCCAACCATTAAGCCGAGTGCTTGCAGATTGTCAAAAAGTATCCATTTTTCATCACCTGTAACAATACAGTGTACAAACGGTTCACCTTATGTCATGACAGTAAAGAAAGGCAAGCTTGCAGACAATTTCTCTGCTGACACTTATTTAAATCATGCGGTACCCATCTATCCAGCTTCTTTATCTGCCCATTTGTTTCAAATAGTCCAATATTGTTGTAGTAATGTCAAACCTTGCTGCTAACTCACTAGTAGGTTGAAATGGATTTGCTTCCACTAGAGCTTTCAGCTCATCATTATCCACCTTGGTCTCAGGTCACCCATGTGGCTTATTTTCAAGATTAAAATCAACAGAACGGAACTCACACCACCGACGTACTGTGCACTCATTAACCACATCCTTCCCAAACACTTAGTTGATATTTCGAGCTGTCTGTGCTGCATTGGTTCCACAACTAAACTCATATTCAAAAATAACATGAATTTTGCCTTATCCGTAGTTTCACAAAAATTGCTCTAAAAAAACCTTTGAAAGATAATCACAAGCCAAAATGTGTGTTTGAAAGACTGAGGATATACCCTCACAATAAAAATAAAACAGAAAAGTGTCAAAGTGAAATGTCAGAGATATCAACTGCCAAGTTTTAATACTTGAGAAAATTGGACATTTCATAGTTAAAAACCTAATAACATGAGGGCATGGTGAGCCATGGCTTGGGCATGGGGTTGGGTTTGTATTTTGGGATAGATAGTTAAAATAATGGGCCCCACTAGTAACAGGGCTAAATTGAATCAATAACAACGGGTTGGATAGCTTAGTATCTGGGGGCGATCAACTAGAGGCTTTGTTTGTTTGTTTGTTGCTGGGGTTGGGGGAGATTTAAATGAATTAGCCTGATTGATTCTCACTGAAAAGGAGAAGACTATTCTGACAGGTTTGTACAAAAACCGATATTAATTGCCTATGTAACTATTAATAAAAAGTCCCAGGCTAGATTTGGCTCCAACTTTGGCTGAAATTAAGTCTTCCGACATAAATTCTGATGAGTTTGCCTTTCTCCAGATTTCTTCATAGCTGTCTTCCTTGCTGGCTTCTACATTAGGCAGGCTTCCCCTCACGGCAGCAAGGATGGCTATCAGCAGTGTGTGGCTTACTTCTACAAGTTGTGAATCCCTGATGGAAAGTGTATGCCTTTTTTGCTCTGACTGGACCAGCTTGGATCACCCCTGGAGGCCTCCATCCAAAGGATATGGATTGCGAATGGCACAATGGTACTTCTCCAAGGGAAGGAATGCATTCTGTTACCAGGAGAGGCACACTGGGCAGGTGAAAACCAAGAAGAACCACTACACAGATCCTTTTGAAAGGAATGGACCTTTGCTCTCTAGAAGAGTGCTCTAAAGCACAAAAAGAACACGACACACTTCTGCTCACAGTTTCCATTTACAGAACTTCTGAAGTTATGTATCCATATCCTAGAGTTCCATAGACCCCTGCTCAAAAACTCTGCTCCGTAGTGTGGAATAATTCAGGGCAGGCAGTGTGGCTTTCTGGTCACAATATTTCCCACACTTAGTTGAGAGCCGTGTACCTTATTAAGCCCTCAATATATTAATAATGAATAAATGAATGAACAAGGCAAATAACATTTTTTAGTGATCTGCTGCACTAGAAAGGAGAGGAAAGCAGATGTGAAATTCAAGGGAAGAAAGTCTCCATGAGCAGGGTGTTAGTCTGGGGTGTCAAGGGATGTTGTGGGATTCACCATTGTGGCTCAGCTGATCCCAGTTCACAGCCACAGCCAGGGGTCGGGGGCATCACAGCTGAGGCCTTCTCAGGCCACTATGTGGCTGCTAACCCCTGCTAAGTTCTTGTCAGTGGCAAAAAAAAATCACTTACTGTTTTCTTCCTATAATAGCCCCTTAAAATAATACTTGTGTCTTTCATATTTTTAGCTTCCACACTCGAACTAAAAGTTTTTTTGCTGTAGTTGAGATTTATTTTCTATTCAGTTATTGGATTCAGGCTGAGCACAGTGGCTCACGCCTATAATCCTAGCACTTTCGGGAGGCTAAGGCAGGAGGATCTCTTGAGGTCAGGAGTTCAAGACCAGCCTGGAGAACATAGTGAGACCTCCATCTCTGCAAAAACTAAAAAAAAAAAAAAAAAAAAAAAAAAAAAAAAAAAAAAAAAAAAAAAAAAAAAAAAAAAAAAAAAAAAAAAAAAAAAATAGGCATATTGGGGCATGCCTGTAGTCCCAGCTACTCAGGAGGCTGAGGTAGGAGGGTCACTTAAGCCCAGGAGCTTGAGGGTACGGTGAGCTATGATGATGCCACTGAGCTCTAGCCCAGGCAACAGAGTGAAACCCTGTCTAAGAAAAAAAAAAAAAATACTGGATTAATTCATTGAATAATTAGGAGCTCAATAGATAATTGCTCAAATGAGTTTAAATTCACCATTGGAAGATCCCAGAATTGTCAGGGTTGTACTTCTGGAAATAGGTCAGTAGCCAGAGAGCAAGTAAATTGAACAGCTGATATAAGAGAATGTCCTCAATCTTGTGGCATTTTACTATCAGGTCAGCAGATGAAAGTGGTTGAAACAATTACCGTGAAGTCACTGAGTTCGGCAGATTTAGGAGACCACATGTTGAAAGAGAGCTTTTAGTTCTGTTTTCTCGCCTCAGGGCCCTGTGAATTGATAAATAGGAAGACCCTAAGAGAACAGAAATAGAAGGAATTATTCTGCTCAGACCTCAAACTGAGAAGAATGAGATAACTGACTCTACCTTTTACAAATTGCCTAGTATGGGAGGAATGAAAGACAGATAATAAGCAACTTTCAGCCAGAAGGCATATGGCTGATGAGTTTCTGGCGATTTGAATCCATGCATATGTATCAACTGCTGATATATGTATGTACAGTACACGTGTTTATGTAAATAATCATAGGCTGGAAGCACTTTTTGTTCATATTTTTTAAGGACTCAGTACTGAGTGCCAATATAAGAAGATAGTTTACTTCCTTTTCCCATTAATTTTGATAAGCCTGAATCAAGCTATTTTCTTTTTTCTTATTCTTGTTTTTATGAGGGACATTACCTTTTTCTTTGTGTGCGTGTTTGTGTGTATAGCTTTATTAACCATATTATTTGGGCTCTTGATAGAGCCGATATTATGATATGGTATACATTTGAGCTAGTAGTGAGAGGAGGGAATGGACAGTATTTGAAGATATGCTTAGGGACCCAAAGGAGTTTGCTATAGCAGGGCGTGCTGGTCTCTGTACTAGTTAGACAGGCTGGGCCATGCGGTACTAACCAGCAACTCCACACCTTAAAGTGACCAAGTTTCTCTCTTGCTCATGCCAAGTCTGCTAAATGACTGGGGACTGGATGCTTCTCAAGGGCAGCCCTTTTTAGTGTGATGGCGCGACGTGAGTCTCCATACAGCATGTGCTTCCATAGTAGCCAAGGCAGGTCGGGAGAGTGCTAGAGGGTCTCACACCAGCAAGACGCTGGTGTGATGCTTCCTTCTGAAGTGACACCCACATCTTATTGGTCAGAAGTCACACAGCTACACCTCATTTTGAGGTGATGGGAAAGTGTAATATTTTCTTGTCCCCAAAGAAGAAAGTTAGGAGTATTGGTAAGTAGCACATGTATCTTTTACACGGCCCCAAATTTGTAGGGTAGAGCAGTGTTTTAAATAACTTTGGGATCTCCATATATCCCTTAAATATAGAGATAACGTCATGCTTAAATCCAGGGTGCCCCTCTTTTTCCTTAAAAATATTTGACATAAAGTGTAACCATAATGTTTGTACCCTCACAATACCTTGAAATAAAAAATAAAATAAATAAATAAATAAATAATTTATATTCAATTAAAAAAAAAAATGTTCAAAAGTCCTGCATTCTCTCAGTATGGTTGCAGACCCAGATTTCACCTGAATAGTTAGTGCTGAGAAAAGTATTATGATTAACCTCATAAATTGAGTTTTGATACTGTATTATTTGATTTTTAAAGTGCTTAAAAAAAACCACTTCCAGAGAGCTAGATAGAATGAATACAAGTAAGCTAATAATGCAAATGAGAAAGCAAGTGCCGCTGAATTAAGTATGCAGCAACATTTGTAAAGAAATGAAAAAGCATATCTAATTATTTCATTTTGTGCTTATCTTTCCTCAGTCAGAAAAGCCTGCGGCATCTAGCGCATTTCTATAGACATTCCGTGGTGATTTAATATCAATTAATATCTACTTGCTGTAAAGTGTCGACTGTAAGTTTCTAAATTCACCAGCTTGACATTTTGCAGTACGGGGCATAGGTGAAAGCTTTCCAGGTTGCTGCTAAAAGCAACTCAGAAAGATGAGAAGTGGATGTCAGCCCTTTGCCAAGGAGGTTCTCTGATTCTTGGTACTTCCTTAGCAGACTGTTTCTAGAAGAGAAGCCAGGAGACAGGCAGACCCAGTTCTCTAATCCCAGTGGTGTACCCTGAGGTTACCAAAGCTCTGGAAAGGAATTCACCTGCAGATCTACAGGATGAGGCAGGGAGCTTGAGTGTGAGTCCAGCCCAGCGGAGAATCTCTTCGGAATTTCACCGTCCATTTCACTTCTCTGCCGGGCTCAGGAAAATATGAGGACCAACGCCTCCGAGACAGTGAGCTGGCTTTAGGATTAATTAGGCCGGGGAATTTCCAATGACATTACTGGATTTTCTAAACAGTAATCATAATTCTTTTCTTCTAAAATAACAAAACTAGTTATGTATGAATCTGGGCCTTTAAAGGTAGTTAACTAAACAATATGTATTTGTTTTATAAAAGATGAAATTTATGGAACAGCATATTAATAGGAAATGCTATCATTTTATAGAATGTTTTTAATGTGTTAGGAACATTCTAAGTTCTTTCCGTACATTATGTTATTTGAACCTCATATGACGATGCAGATGAAGGTTCTGCCCCGATGGTCCTGTAGACCGTGTGGGTGCAGTGGGGAGGCTGAGGGTCTGGCCACCTTTGTTCTTGGGGGATTCGTGCCTGCCGCTTCTGCCCCCTGCACCTCTGTGCTGTCTAAGGGGTTGGTGTTATTATTTCCCATTTTACAGATGAGGAAACTGAAATCCAGAGAAACGGAGTGAGCAGGCCGAGTGTACACAGTTCATCTCTTACAGTAGTATTCACTGTGCACAGCCTGTGTATAGGGCCTATAATGGGCTCTTTCGGTACATTACCTTGTGTAAGTGCCAGTATATATTCCAGTTGAAGAGGAAGACTCTTAAACTCTGAGACATTCAGTGACATGCCCAAGTTCACACAGGTGGTAAAAGCTTAGATTTAAATTTGGGTCTCCTGACTTGAGTCTTGTGTTTATTTGACCACACCGCATGTGTACCTAGATGTTAGTGGAATCAGAACTCCTAAGCCCTACATAGCTCTAAATAGGGCCCCATATAAGCTAGGAGTTCATGTTTCAGGGTTAGGTTTGTAAGGTCAGTGCTGAAAAGGCTGACTTTTCCTTTGTTCTTCTAGGGTCCGTTTGCTGGACATAGGATACATTATCCCCTGAAATATGACTAAACAATTGTTTTGCTTGCTCATTTCTTTTGTTTTTCCTTCTTACAGGGTAACTAGTGTCCCCAGCACACAGCAAGTAATTAGGACCCATGTTCCTGACAGAGCATTCTGCTTAAAGTGGCCTTGAAATGCCTTTTGGTAGAGTAATTGTTTAATTTAGGCAGTTTATTTTCTTGGAAAAGAGGCAACAGGTTCTACAGGCTTTGCCAGCTAAGACTTTAGTTTTAATCCCCTCCTTGAAAACATTCTTCTTAATCCACTCTGGGTAAGATGGTGGATTTCTTTACACCTTGGTCTTTACCTTTGAAATACACAGATTAAGGAGGTCACTGAATAGACTACTCTTTTTCTTATCTTGCTCAACATCTACTTGGAGAGAAGTCAAACCTAGACTTCCTTTGAATTTAATGGGAGCTCCAGGTGGTTCGAACAGCCAAATAAGAAACAGGTCCCCTTCGATATAAAACCTGCCAAGTGTGAGTTCTGAAAGACCATCATTATTACGTATTTAATGTGCAGAGAAAAACTGTCTGCAACCTTCCAGAGTATGCCAGAAGTTTGGAATGTACATTATTATTGGCTCCATCTCAGACCAGTCATAAGTCAAAGAAAACAGCAGTTCCAGGGGGATTAACAGAGGTTTCTAGACCCCCACACTGTGTGGACCTGGTGTTAAAGGGAGTCTGCTCTCCCCGGATACTGGACCTGTTCATTTCAGTCTCTGCTATATGGTGCCTGCCTCTACCTCACTTGATAAGGAAATTGCCTTTTCTTGATAATTAAAACAATCAACAAAGTTGGGAAAGGGGAAAACCCACTTCTGGCTTTAAATGCAAGGTAAGGAGTGTTTTTCTCTTCAGTGCATCCCACTCACTTTGGGAAAGTGATTCCGTGTGATTTATTACTCAATACTCTCATCAGCAGAGATGTCCTGAGTGCATTGTGTGTGCCAGGTATTGGGCCAGGTGCTGGGGATTCAGCTCTGAACAAAATAGATAGAATCTCTGTTCCTTGTGGGGGTGGCTCATGGAAGATTCATAACAAAAAATAGCAAGGATAGTGCAGCATGCTAAATGCTATTGAAGGGAGCCTTCATATGCTCTGGGAATACCAAGGGAGTACCTAACACCTAACCTGCACTTGCACAACTGGGAAAGGCTTCTTGCAATAGGTGGAGACTAAAATGAAGGATAGCAGGAGTCAGGGCAAAGCTGAGGTGCGGCCAGAAGGACAGTGTGATAGGCTGAGGCAACAGCATGAGCCAAGGCTCAAAAATGAGAGGGAGCACAGCATATTTGATGCAAGAGAGACATTCAGACAGGATAGAAAGAAGGTTAGTGTTGGGGTGGGGTGGCAGGGATGAGCTTGCACAGGAGTTTGTAAGCCAAGTTAAGGAATTGATCAAATGCATATTTTGCAATGATCACTCTGGCTTCAGCATCAAATGTAAAGTGGCTTGGAGGGATAAATAACCACACATCCATATAGAGGCCGGTCAGAATAGGACTTCAGTATATGGTGAGAGATGCCATGTTGGAACTAGCCTAGTGACCATAGCGATAAAGAGATACATGGAAAAGTAGAGCTGGCAGCCACTGAGGATTGGTGGTTTGCCAGGTCAAGGGGAGGGTGTCTGGTTTAGGTAATTGGTTTGACAACGATCTCATTTTCAGAGACCAGGAACACAGGAGTAAGGGTCTGCTTGAAGGGAGAAGATGATGGTTCTGGTTTGGGTTGTGCAGGGTTCGAGGTGCCTGTGGGACATCACAAGGAGATATCCAGTAGGCAGTTGGTTATATGGGTCCAAGCTCAGAGGAGAGAGATCTGAAGATGGAAAGTTGGCAGTCACCAGCATTGGATGGCAATAGATGACATTACCTGGTGTGATTGCTAAGGGGGGAACACTGGGCACAATGCCAGGGAGCACCAACTACCAGGGGATGGATGGGCCATGGGCAGGAACCCACAAAGGAAACCAGTAAAAAAAGAAAGGGAGAAAGCCAGGGAGTACTGACTCTACAGAATCCCGGAGTCGAAGGAAAACAACATGAAACGAAGGACATGCCCATTTATTAATATATTTTACTATAAGAAATCCGGGTAGGTCAAGGGAAGTTAGGAATCAAAAATCAAAGCTAATGAAAACAAAGAATAGGTTTTACTTTTATTATCTATGTGTGTATGTGTTGTTTGGGATTTAGAGAAAGAAACAGAGAACTTGGGGCATTTATTATTTATGCTCCCTAAGCTTAGGCATATGTGGAATGTTTAGTCACTTTACACATAATTTATTTAGAACTTATATATGGAGTATTTTTCCTAGGCCAGTGGACGATATACAAGGAGTCTAAGCTGTATCTGCTTCCTAAAAGCTTGTAATCTAGTTAGGGCTATAAAAATGCACAATTTTCCACAATAGTAGGGATAGCACATAATGAGTACCAAGAGCTTATATAGAAAATAAGGTCTACAAGAATGTATTTTTATTTATTTATTTTGAGACAGGGTCTTGCTATGTTGCCCGGGATGGTCTCAAACTCTTAGGCTCAAGGGATCCTCCTGCCTCAGCCTCCTGAGTAGCTGGGACTACAGGTGTGCACCACCATGCCTGGCTAGATCAACAAGAGTTTAGAAGAGGGAGATACTGATTTTTACCAATATGGAACAGAAAGACAAGACACAGGGCTGGACATCTAGTTCTGTGTACTGCCTAGAATTTTGCAGGTTTAGGAGTGTTAGAAAACCACATTCAAGAAAGATAGAATCTTGGTTTTGTTCTCCAACATGCCTTTTCTTGAACTCACCAGGGTAATACTGCATCTTTTCAGAAGCGCCTCTGGCTTCTCAAAGCAACATTCATCCTGAGGAGGAACAATTAGCCTTTGTCTTCTTAGTAAAATAATCAACAGCCTAGAAAGGAAAAGCCAGCAGTGACTTTTCAATCACCCCTCCAACCCCCCAGGTTGTTCTGAGAAACCCCAACATTTCTTGTAGGAAGAACATGCAAATATTTAGCAACAAGTTCCTCCTTGCCCTAAAGTATGCCAGAAACAAACTTTGAAAGCTCATGGAAAATACAGAGAACTTGTGGCTTTTGTTACTTGGCAACTAAGATCTGAGCTGTTAAATTAAGAAATTTGCATTATTTTAGGATTCTAAAAATGCAATGCATGTTATTTTCTTTTCTAGGAGGGGAAAATAAAATTACTGTAGTTTCAGTATATTGCTGTTTCAAAATTCCACACTAGGCTGGCTTTCCTGCTGTTGTGTTGTTGTCATCCAAAGAGGATACCTCATGGACTGGAGGTCTCCAGGTAAAGCAGCAAGTCTAGCTAATGTTCCCAGGAATGCCATAAGAAAGCCAAGCAAATATTCAGACAGTGGCAAGTATTTATCAGGAAATTAGGAAAGCTCACTTGCATATATTAATAGTTGTGGTGGGAGAGAACATTGGAGAGACAAAGATCAGAACAGTGACACCATCCTGAGATTATACAAGGGACTGTTACATCCGTTCCACCTCTGGGAGACGTGCCTTCCCTCTTGCTGTCCGGCTCCATGTCTTTTGCTGCTGCCCCTACACTTCTGATTTTTCCCCCTGACTCTGTCTAAAACCAATGTAGGAGAAAGTATCCATGTGGCACCCATATTTTCCAAACTGTACCTTAGGACTAGCGCTCTGACGAATGAATTATGACGAAAGTGGATAGAATATTTTACCTAACTTCTTGGAGGAAATGGGATGAAGGATACCTTTCTTTATGAATCAGACTTGATGGACTTTGGGTCACCTGAAACTCAAAAGTGCTTTAGGTATGTTGGGCACTTCTGCACTCAAGGGTGTATCTTATTCCATCTCTGCTCACATTTCAGTGTTGTTATAAAAAGCTTGGGATCCTGCAGTCACGCTGCACATTGGTGAGTCCACAGCAGGGGAGCTCCTGGGGCAAAATGTTCTCACCAACCCCAGGCTACCAGCTAATAACAAGTTTGTGCTATGGAAGGAGCTCACTCTTCAGAGTTCAGAAAATGGAGAAGCTAAATAATGACACTAGGATTTGGTATCATATACTTGACAAGGAAATGTGCTCTGCCTTCATTGAGAACATAAGAGAGAAGGCATTTCCTTCTATATTACCTTGTGATGATCCTACAGTAAATTCAAGAAGACGTACTTTTACAATATTGACACATGGGCTAGAATGCAAGCTGTGTTGTTATGTTCACTGATACATCTGCAACTACCTAGAAGAGCTTTTGATACATAATGGGTGTGATATAAATATTTCTCCAATAAATGGCTTAACTGAGTATACTATGTATAGATAGTATAAAATTGAGTTATTTTTCTGATATTTTATGAGTTAAATTCTCACTCAAGTTAAGGGACTATTTTTCGAGACCAAGGTCTCAAATTATGGCCATCTGTAAATCACAAATTCTGCAACATTAAATACGGACTATAAAGTTTTCTTATCTGTACAACAAAATGTTTTCTAAGGATCCTTTTCATTTTAAAAGCTAATAGACTTGTGACTGTAGGTTATTTCTCAAGCCTCTTCTACTTATAACATTCCATAATTCTTATAAAAACATACAAAAGAAGAAACACATCCATTGGTCTGCTCACTATCTTAGGCAAAGGCTTTGGGAAATTGTGAAAAAGCAATACCAGCTCATCTTTGGTGGTCGTCCAGAGCATCACCACATAGAGGAGAAATGTTCATTGTTAACCTGCGAAAAGCTGTAGCTGATTATCTTCCTGGACATTTCATTAACAATGAAGACCTATCATCTATTAATCACTTTCCAGGCATTCTGATAGTGCTATCCCAGTGGCACTAAGAGTATGGTGGAGAAGACAGACAAAAACCAGTAACTAATAATTACGAATTGTGGACAATGACATGAAAGACCAGGGTCCAGATTACTAGGACAAAAAGCAGCCAGGCTGAGGTAGAAGGTGAGCTATTTTAGATAGGGTGGTCAGGGAAGATCTTTTTGAAAAGGTCTCTTCTGAAAGATGAGGAGCCAGCCATGCAAAGGGCAAGACATAAACATTTCAGGTAGAGGATACAGAATGAGCAAATGAATCACAGTTTCAGAGCTTCTTGTATTTACAGATGAAATGATATGATATCCAGGATTTGCTTTAAAATAATTCAGTGGAAGGCTGGGAGAGGGGAGAATAGGGCTATAGATAAACAAGATTGGCCGTACGATGTTGACTCTTCAAGCTAGATGATGGGTACATAAAAATTTACTATGTTACACTCTCTTCTTGCACGTTTGTAATTTCCATAATAGAGTTTTTTTTTAAACAAAACTTTTGGAACTTTGTTTGTTTGTGGACATAGTTATTGTCTAATTTAGTTAGTAGTTTTAGACATATGGCCCCCTTTCACCACTCACCATCTTGAGAATATTGGGACTTGATGATCTGAGGCGACTAGTGCTCAGAACATTTAGAGCGAAACTCAGCAAAGTCTAACCCTCCATGTAGACTAATCTCTGTTCTAGAAATGAAGGATTTTCATATATTTACATGAAATGAGAAAAAATAGTATGTAAGGGATTTCACAAAGTTCAGTTTTTGAAAAAAATCAAAAATCAACTTAATCAAAGTATAATTTACACACAGTAAAGTTCATATATTTTAAATATACGGGTTCGTGACACTGTGGAACTTTACCAGATCAAGATATAGAATACTTTTCATCTCTTCAGAAAGTTTCCTTATGCCACTTGTGGTCAATTACCTCCCCCTACCACTTTAGGAAACTGCTGATCTGATTTCTATTATTATAGATTAATTGTGCCTGTTCTATAGTTTCATATAATGGAGTCACACACTATGTACTTCTTTGTCTTGTCTGCTTTATATATACACACACACACATATATATAAATATGTGTGTGTGTATATATAAATGTATGTGTGTATATGTAAAAATTATTTGTCTTCCTTTATATATTGTGGATATACTCTTTATATGTGTTGCAAATATTTTCTCCCAGTCAGCCTTCCATTTTCTCCATGTTTTCTTTGGAAGAGAACAGAAGGATTTAATTTTGAGGAAGTTCAATTTAAGCAATTTTAAATTTTATTGTTATACTTTTTACTGTCCTAAGAAAGCTTTGCTTACTACAAAGTCACCATGCCTGTTTGAGTCTGTTTCTGAACTCTCTATTCTATTCTGCCATCTTGATTGCTGTAGCTTCATAGTAAGTCTTGAAATTTAGTAGTGTAAGTTGTCCGTTTAAACATTGGGTTTTTTTCCCCCTTCAGGTCTTTTGCTTTTCCATATACATTTTTAAATTATCTTGTCAATTTCTTAAAAAAAAAAAAAAGGCTGCCAGGATTTAGATTGGGATTACATCAAATCTATAGATTAATTTGGTAAGAATAGAGAATAATACTGAGTTTTCCAATTCATGAACATGGTATATAGCTCCATTTTTCAAATCTTTAAAAATTTCCCTAGAATATCTGCAGTTTTTTGTGTAAAGATCTTGCACAATTTTGTTAAATTCATTCCTAAGTTTTTCTGTCTTTTGAGACATTGTACATGGTATTCTTTTGAAATTTTAGTTTCCATTTTTTTTGGTTTCTCCATTTGGTTTTTAGAGGGTCATTTCTGATTATTATATTGAGATTATCTAATACATTTCAAGTTAAGAAACCATATTACTACCATTTTCATGAATTATTTAAAATTATTTAAAATATTTAAATAGTATTTAAAAATAATTCCACATAAAACCACAATTAAATTAACTCTGATTCACAGCTTAAAACTGAGGCACCCCAAGGTGAAATCATTTAAGCTATACAATGCACATGGTGCTTCTCAGACTTTTTGCCATGCCTTTCTTCTTAGATGCAAGAAAAATGGATGGATGTCACCATGTTCTTCCACTGCTTAGAAGTGGGAAGGGGATTCTTTTGTCCTTTATACTGAGAATGTCCCTAGAAGAGAGCAAAACCTGAGGATGTTTAGAGGAGAAAGAAATAGAACCCTGTGTGGTGACAGTCCAGAGAATGCATACTGCGTGTCCCATATTGTGTTTAACTGTTGTCTCATACTCTAGACAGTAGTCTGGGCACTTTCTGGTGCTTTCCCAGAAAGGTCCCGATTCTCTGGAGTTAAGACCAAGCTTTGTGACTTTGTCGTTAAGTTTGTTTGTATAACTTGTACTATAGGGGATTTGAAGTGTTGTTTTGTCTTTTATCCTCTGAGATTGATGTGATAATAATTCTTGCTTTGATTACTTTATGGAAGTTTTTCTGAGGATCGAATGTTAAGGCCCATAAAAACCCTTTGTAAGCAGCAAATCTTTAATTAAATGTTAAGTATCAATATGGTTAGAACCTTTTTTAAATGGCTATGCGGAAAAATTGTTTGCTTTTCTTTTTTAAGAGACCAATGCCTTATCGGTTAGGTGACTGGGGCTGATCTTTTTTTTTTTTTTTTTCCTTTAAATTTGGTCCAGAAAGAAGTGAGAGAAGAGGACCTTAACACACGTTAAATATCTGCTGTGTGCCAGGCACCCTACATATGCTGCTTCTTTTCATCTTTACTACAACCATGTGAAGCTGTGGTAGGGATTCTGAGGTGAGAATTTTTATCATCCTTTTGCAAATAAGAAACCAAGACTCAGAGAGACTGAGCAATTAGCTCAAGTTTCCTCAGTTATTAAATGTCTGACTTTAAAACTTTGCATTTTCTGCAGAACGAATTGTCTGTTTGAGAAACTGGTGAGCACTGGAAATGAGCCTGCGAGGGGAATGGAGGGATACCTGGGCAGGGGATGCAAGGCAGTGCAGAACTCAAGCTTCGGCCACTGGATTTGCTGCCCACTTTTCCCTGTGTGATCACCCTTGGGCCCCATATCTGTGTAGAGTCTTCAAGGGGCAAGGCAGGTCACAACTGAAACTGCACATCCCAGACTGTGATTGAGGTGTTTTTGTAGAGTTAAAGTTAATTTACAGTGTCTGTACTAAAACTTATTTTTGGAAGCTGGAGTCAAATAATGTTTCTTAAGTGCCTTTACATGCTAGATCAGTAATAGATGCTGAGGAGGAAGTCTGCCCTCAAGAAGCTTTTTCTTTAGATATGGACACAGGACACAAATGTAGGCAGATCATTCATGATAATTCCCAGGAATGGGAAGGGAGTGTTATATGAATATACAGAAGGTCACAGTGCAGGAAGCAGAGGAAGCTGAGAGCTTGAGGAGTGGGCCTGTCTGTGTAGATGGAATCTCACCTGGATTTCGAATTGATAAATAGGATTCAAGAAGGAAGTAGGGAGGGTGTATCTCTCCATGGGAAGTGATGGGATAGGGATGGGAATATCTGGTCCTCGTTTGAAGGACCACAGGAAGGGCATGGGGCTGGAGAAGTGCCTATCCTGTGGCGGCTAAGCATGAGGTCTAGAAGGAGACCACCTACATCTATAACCACCACTGACCACAGCTGACTGTCTTTGAGGTTTTGGTCAATTATTCACCCCCTGCACACACACGCATGCCCACACACACATACATTTGCTCATGCGCGAAATGGGGGCAATAATAATGTGTTGATCTCCCAGTGTTGCAACAAGGGTTCAGTGAGGCAGCACGCGAAAGCACTTAGAATGCTGCCTAGCACATAAACACTGGTTAACATGACCGCAGTTCTCATGACTCATGGTCTTCGATACCTAGCTACGGCAAAGAGTCACTCGACTTCCTGCCACGTTCCTTCCAAACTTATTTGGGTTTGTAACCATCCTTACTTTCTTCCCCTCTGTTTTCAAAGCGTTATTTTCCCTTTTCAAGGTTAATTTTTTCTCTCGACCTTCATTCCATCAAGTATTGGCTTTCTCCTCTCTTTTCCAGTGGTTTGGTATTTGGGGCTTTATGTCATATCTCTTGTTATTCATGTAAACATTCTTCTTTGAAGAAAGAAGTGGATAAATAGAAATCTTCCTGTCTAACATACTTACTCTTGTAGAGGTAGGAAGGTTTTTCTCCCTCTTAAGTCAAATTGAGAAAAGACCCTTTTTTTGAGATTTTTATAGGTGCAGGGTAGCAGCAAGTGACATACTAGGGGCACAGATATACACATGTATCTTTTAACCTGAAAATTCGGAAATCCTAACTCACATTTGGACAAACAATTTAAAAAATGCTTGCTCTTTAATTAAACAATGTACTCCAAATGGGAAAACCAACAGGATAAAAGGAATCGTAAAAATAATAATACTAAGGAAGATTGCTTGTCTATATGCAAAATGCAGCTCACTGCTTTTAAACAGAACAGAAAAAGGTAATTTCCAATGCATATTTAAAAAGTCATGTCAAATAAATGGGCACAAATGTATAATTTAAAGCTCTGATATGAAAGGACAATTCAGAGTTTTCCTAGCAACAGGAGCTCTGTTAAACAATCAAGTGGGCAGAGGTGCCTGAGCCCTTTGCCATCTCAGCTGCCCGCCCATGTCACTGAATTCCTGCCATTTCAGACACACTGTAGATGTGGTGTTAACTTAAATGGTACCTAGGGAAAAAAAATGCATATGCCGTGTATGGAAAAAAGCCTAAGTTCTTTCTTTATTTTTTCCCTTAATGAGCCGCCAAATCTTGCTGCTGGTGTTTACATTAACAGAGGAATGTGATATTAATATTTAGCTTGCTCTGCAGAAATATGCATTTAAATGGGAGAGATTTCAGCACGCAGGCTCCAGAGCAAGATTTCTGTCTCTCTCTGTCTTTCTTACACACACACACACACACACACACACACACACACACACGCACACACACACACGAAGGTTTTCCAGCTCACATGGCTAGACGCCCTCAATTAAACGCGAAGACTAACATATGGCCAGCAGAAGGAGGGGATCTAGAAGAAGGGCAATGTTTACAGCTACGGGGATACCCAGTGTGCAGGAGGGTTGTGTGAGCCCTGCTGGAGATGGAAGACCCACATGTACAGCTGCGGCATCAAAGAATCCTGGTGACCTAGATTTGACTATAGATTGTGGACTGCTCTGGCCTGTGCTGCTATCACTACGCCAGCAGGCTGCTTGCAGTTTCATGGGCTGCCTGGCAAACAGCGTTGACCCATTTCACCATGACAACCTGGGCTGCTCTACTAAAGGCCGTGTGCAAGGAAACACTCACTGTTGGCATTTTAAAGATTCCAAAATTAAGTTTACTCAGAGTTTTTGAAAAAAAGCATTTAGAAGACTGAGCTAAAGCTGACATTCTTTGACAGTGGTGGGAGAGAGAGAGAAGAGAAATGTGACAAATTTGCTGTTAGCCTTTTCCATGTGTCCACTATCAGCAAAACTATCCACTGTATGTTTTCCCCAGTAATAAATATGTTTCTAACCAAAGTGAATTGATACACAGAGAATAAGCAGGCAAAAAGGCTGAGGGATTAACTTCCACTGCTACATATATTCTGGTCTATTAAAACAGAGTATATAGAATCAAATAATTTAAAATCTCATGATAAATAAATGGAAGTGTTTAAAGGTGGATTTATTACAGCCTTGGCTCAACCTTGAACTGTACAGAATTGAGTTTCATTGGAGAACTAGAATAGTATGCCCCGTGGGGGAAAAATGGGTCTGTGCTTTGGTAAAGGAATTTCATTTAGTAAGTGCAGTTTAGGAAAATCAGGACCTGGTATGTGCATATGATCACATTAAAACGCAGCCTCTGCTTTTTTGACAAAAACCACAACTCAGAATTGAAAGCATTTGCAGGTCTTTAAATTGAAATCCATACATCATTCCCAGCAACACGTTATTGTTGTTATTGTTGTTAAATATGCTCTGGAAGTTCAATCTTAGGACGTCCTGAGTGATCCTCTCTATGTCCCACACAGAGAAAGCTAAGTCAAACAGGCCAAAGGTCTGCTCCATGCAATGCAGAATCTATTCTCATTGGCAGATCCTATCCATGGGCCATGAGGGTCTTTTCTTGGGGACGGTGAAATCACACAGTCTTTACTTTTTAAGGAGATGAATAAGAAGAGCAACCACAGCTTGGCATTTTGGGATAAGGCCCAACGCAATTTATGGAAACATGGAAATGAAAGTACAGCCTACCTTTTATAAAATAAATCAGCCATTCGCTCCCCTTGTTGCAGAGATTTCAGGGACTTTTTTCATTCTCTCTTATTTAGCATTTTTCTGAAAAAGTTTTCTTTCCTCCTCTAAGGATGTAGCCTCCTTTCCAGAACCTTCCTGCCTCAAAGTCTTCCAGGAACAATCTCTATCCTGTGTTAAAGAATTGGCTTCCTTTGGAGATGCTTCTAATGCCATTTGCAGCTGCATATACCTGCCACTTTTCACGCTAGGGTTAGCTCTCAGTGGACGATTTATTAGGTTAACTAAGTATCTAATATATTGCTGCGAATTAGATCAGGAATTAGAAAACAAATATCATTTGTAAACAGTAGTAACTATGGAATCAATCATTCAACTCTTAAAACAATTTAAGATGAAAATTAATTATCCAATATACGCCCCCTCCCCCAAATGAATAGCTTTTCATGGCCCAAAATGGAGTTATAAATAGCATAATCATACATTCTAGCCTTCCTGTCTGCTGTTGTCCTGATATAATTATAAATTGTGCCCTCTTTCGTATCCTCATTTGATTGATAAATTGCGTGGCCTTCCTAATAATAATATTTTTAGTGCTTTTGAAACATCTTCCTTCAGTGTCTTTCCATAATTTAATTTGTCGTGAATGATATGGTTTTATGGACAAGAGGGCTATCCTTAAGAAGCTGAGGTCACCATCTCTTGGCAGAAGTTGTACCATTTTCACATGCACGATTGATGATGGATTTCGATGGGTCACGGGAGTGTATCTGGAGGTACCCATAGCCCAAACTGGGAAGGAGGCAAAGTTAATCTCATGTCTTGGTCTCTCTGGGATAATCTTCCAAACCCTACTCTCCTCATTCGTATGCTGTCGTCTAAACTTGTATTCCTTCTCTCTAGTCTCTAGTCCCTCCTCCTTCCTTTCCAAGGCTTTGGGCTCTCAAATCCTCCACTAGCACCAACATGCAAATGATTGATAAAAGTTCTAAAGTTTGGGTTTGGGGGGAGGGTTATTTGCAATTTTAAAAGGAGCAAAGACTTGAAGAGACAAAGGGAAACCTTCCTTGGGAGAATTTCTGGCAGCCTCTTTATTTACGTTCTACCTGTGTCATCAAAGTCAATGAAGTCAGCAGACACAAGGGTGATCTGTGTAAATGATTTGAAACACAAGGTAAAAAACTGCCTTTTGGTTCTAAATTTTTTTCATTCCTTGGGCTATGAATATGAAACTATGTTATATGCTTCTAAAAATTACATTTATGGAAAACACACATAGACTCAGAGTTTATCATTTCATACTAGGAAGACAGGAAATATTTGAGGTCTGTGTAATGCCAGGTCTTTTGATGTAAAAGAACAATGTATACATGGCATATTTAAGTCATTTCCTTAATTAAATTGGCATGCAACAGGCAGTCTAGTTGTATGATAATTACTTTTTATTGTGTGGGGAATAAAGCATTATAATATCAATAAATTCTGAAGGATCGTTTCCCATATAAAATTTTATATATAAGGTAAGATTTATTAGATCATTCAAAATCCTTCTAATGGTTCTGATATGGTGTCCCTTCCACTCTTTAATCACTAATTTGTTAACTTTTATAGTTTGCCTTTCCAGGCTATTCAAAAACTAGTGTAAGCATTATCTTTACAAAGGCTTTCAGATTTTCATCTCTAAATTTCTGCACAGCTTTAATGGAATTCATTATGCAGATATGCACTAACTTGTGGATTGAATCATTTTTATGAATTAACCATGGATCCACTGATGTTTATAACTGCAAGGCATTTACTGATGCAAATGACCAGTCTATTCTGAAATACCAGAGCTTCCACTGATGGTAGATTCACTTGCCTTGACCTGCAAAAGCATGGTGTTAGGTTGAGAGTATTTAGTCCTAACGCAAGTAAGATATATACGAGCATTTAGTCCTGGTACAAGGTTATCATCTTCCATTTGGAATTTTCATAAGAAATGGCTTATTACTTGTTTTGCTCATGTTCTATGTTAGTCATTTTACTGACAGATAAAATGAATTTTCCATTCCTTTTAAAAACTATTGTCCTTCTGTTTTTTTTTTTTTTATAGCTCTGCTTTTATGTTTCCTGGTTTTAGTAATTCATTTACTCAGTGAATCTTCAGTTAATACTACCTCCTTCCCTTAACAAGATATCATGCTAGGTACTCTGCCCTGCAAGACATGCCTTCTGCCTTCCACTGGGTTTCAGTCTTAGGGGAGAGCTAAGACTCCAGGCAGTGATGATATGCCACAGTTGTGATGCACAAATCTGAAATAGAAGGGATTCTGGCTATGGGGGGAATAACATCCGGAGCTGAAGGATAAATGTCATTCTGATGAAGACTGCACAGCAGGGCTGGGCAGAGTAGCAGAAGCTACAACAGGGAGGCTAGAAGGGCAGTCTGTGATCCGAAAATAGTCCAAAGTAAGTTGCATTTTGAGTTCAACTTTGAGGAGTGGCAGAGCTTGAAACTGAAAGAGTAGTTGAGAGCCAGATTGTCAGGCTAAGGGGTTTGGCCTTAAATCCATAGGCGGTGAAGAGACAGTCAAAGAATTTGATTAGGAGCTTGGCAATTTAGCTGGTCTTTAAGAAAATGAAACTGGAGGGCAATCTGCATGGTAAACCAGAGGAGGGACAAAGGCGCAAAGGAGGGAGGAAGTTCAGTTGGGGAGTTATTGCAACACTAAAGGTGTGGTGTGATAAGAGTTGGGGAGGAGGTGGGAGCAGTATAAATAGAAGCGAGAGAAGGTAAGTAACGCGGGAGTGTTATTTTCCCTAGAAAATTGACTTTGCCTTGATTAGTGAGTTGATAAAATCAGTCACACTTCTGCCAAGTCTTTCAGAAATGTAGCAATTTATTTTGCAGAAATTGTGCCCAGGATTTACTTATGAATGTTATGAAATGGTGTTGGTCAGTGATTTGAAAGACATACATCGAACGATCATGATTGTCATTATCCGAAATCTAGTGTGCTTCCTGTTCCAGCCCTCCATTGCCCACACTGCCCAGGGGCAGGGAGCCTTATGGACATCACCTGTTCAGCTCTCATCAATCCCTCTGAGACCGGCAGAGCATTCCTGCTTTGAAGATGGGGAAACCGCCACACAGACAGGATATATGTACACGGTGACACCAAAGCAATATTCCCATTACACCAATTTTCATTAGCAAGAGACAGGCCAATATAGCTTTAGGTGGCAGTTACTTTACAGTGAACTGGTTTAACCACGGCAAACTTGCTGTGAACAGGCTAACGGGAGATAATTAAGGCTAAGCATATGTGGAGGACAGGAGTTTGTCCCTAATGAAAGATGGTCCTTAATTGACGAAGCTGACATGGATAATTTAAGAAATGTAGGACAATGAGATTGGATTGTTGTCATGAATTACCCAGAATATTTTTTGTCTTCTTGTCCAAATTAAGAAAAAAAATATGCTTATTCTTTACTTTGTGATGAATATGTCCCAATCTATTTGCTGCCTGTAGGATTTTCTATTTCTATTTCAGTTTCTATGGGTAAGCGTAATCCCTAACTCACCAGTGGGAACAGAAAATCAGGATATTAGATAGAATATAAAGTTCATTTGAATACAGTTTTGGCAGCACCACTAAATATGCATACTAGTAGATGACACCAACAGACAATGATTTAATTAACACGATTATTATGAATGTGTTTCAGTTATGCATTGTGTATGTACGTGTCTATTTTGGAATACAGACCTTTGAAGTTTTCATATGTATATGATGAGATAGGAACAAGGATAGGGAAGGAAAATAACAGATTTTACCTAAAAGCAAAATTTTCTGAGTATTTACATTTAAACCATTATTTTCCTTAAATTACTTAAAAGATTTTTTCTTTAGGTATTTGAAATGGAAATTATCCTTTTAGTATCTACTCTATCACTCATTTTTGTTTGTATAGAGTTGCCCAAGAAAGTTTCCCTGTAATGTGCTATGATTTACTCTTCTATCACAAACAACAGAAAAATTATGGGACTTTGAAAGCTGACACGGGAGAAGAAGGAGGAAAAAAAGGAAATGTTTATACCACCTCATTTTGACATAGCTCCTTCAGAAATCTGATACTAAATATCTTCTGCATCTGGAAGAGGGAAGAAAGAGACCATACAGACATTCTGTATGTAATGTTGAAATAAAACCCTCTATTGTCCACCAAGACAATAGAACTAGTCTATAATAATGTAGTACAAGTAGAGCATAAATGACATAAGCCAGCAATGCGATCTTTGTTCCAGTGTAATCTTCCATATCAACCATCTACAATCCCCAGAGGTAAGAGAAAGGCCTTTCTCCCATTTCCCATAACTTGCTACCACTTCTGCCTTTCTCCTTGCTGGTTCCCCTTGGGGATAGCTAACTACGTTTGACAACATAGGAACCGTCCTAAATTTAAGCCCAAACTGTTTGTATGGATAAACAAAATTAGTTAGCTTCATTGTCTGTTTCAAAGTTTGTGGGAGGTGTTTCTTTGGTGGAAAGAGATGTCGAAATACTGAGGAATAAGATGTGGTGTGTGTGCCCAGACAGAAAGCACTGTTTGGGAAGACATCATTTCAACTTCTCTTGAGAAAGATGGAATCTTTTTATGGGACTGGGACGTAAGGACATAATACATTCCTAAAACAAAGTAAAATATCAAAGAACACTGGGATAATGGCAGAAGCACTGATTGGGCATACTGAAGTTGAAAACAGATTCACGCAAACTGGTACTGTGTGAGGTACTGGTGGGTCCTGCCATGATGAGTAAGATGGGCAAGCTGCCCCCTGCATGGAGATTACGATCACAGCTGGCCTTCTGCCCGAATGCAGAGATGAATGTCTGATAAATATCTCAACTTCTGGTATTTTCCCTGAGCCTAGCCAAATTTGAGCCTCTAAAATTGCTTGAGTTTGTCTATCATTAATCTTGCTGAAACTTATGGCTTCAGGTTATATGCGGGAGTCAAAAACAATTAATTGACAACATACATCATGTCTTTTTGCACCCATAAAATTAACCTTTTGTTTAAGAGAAAATTCAATCTGTTACAAATAATTTATGAATGAAAGAAATTAGTCTGCAATGATAAAGAGAAGACTACTAAGTATTGCAAAAGCAATCAAAACAAGACAATTGTATATTTTTTAAAAATTGAAAGGGCTCTGGAAGAGAAAAATGTATGCTTCTATCTTTGCTTTGTTTCAGAACAGAAGAGAAAGAAAAGGCTCACAAAGTTTGTAGCACCTTGACATCCTACCTTTCACACATTGGAAAAGGCTAGTTTCACATCTTCCTGGTACACCTTTTATTTTGGTATGTGTGTCAGTACCTGTCACATGGAGGTGTTCTATAATACCAATTAAATGAATAAATGTTCACCTATTGTTGTAAAGCAGTGGTCCCCAAACTTTTTGGCACCAGGGACCGTTTTCATGGAAGACAATTTTTCCACAGCCTGGTGAAGTGGGAGATGGTTTGGGGATGATTCGGGTGCATGACATTTATTGTGCACTATATTTCTATTATTATTACATTGTAATATGTAATGAAATAATTATACAGCTCACCATAGGTTGGGGACCCCTGCTGTAAGGGATACACCAGTGTCTTAGTCCATTTTGTGCTCCCATAACAGACAAACTGGGTAATTTATAATGAATAGAAATTTATTTCTCACAGTTCCGGAGGCTGGGAAGTCTGAGATCAAGATGCTGGCATCTGGTGAGAGCCTTCTTGCTGCATCGTAACATGGTGGAAGACATCACATGGCAGAAGAGTGAACAGAGGAAGAAAGATATATAGATAGACAGAGAGAGAGAGAGACTGGGAAAAGAGGGTTGAACTTGTCCTTTTATAGGGAACCCACTCCCATGACAACAAACCCACTCCCATGGTAATGGCATTAATCAATTCATGAGAGCAGATTCCTCATGGCCTAGTCACATTTAAAGGTCCCATCTCTTAATACCATGACAATGGCAATTTAATTTCAACTTGAGTTTGGAAGGGGGCAAATATTCAAACCCTAATAATCAGTGAACAAAAACAAAGACCCTAATCTCATAAACCTTATAATCCAGGTTGGAGACATACAATAGACACATAAATGTTTTAGGTAAAGAATGTTAAGAAGGAAAAAAGAAAGCAAGATAAATGGAGAATGTTATGGAATTATAGAATTATAAAACTATAGAGTACCTCTTTTTATAGAGAGATATCATGGAAGGCCTCTTTGGCCAGGGGACATTTAGCAGAAACCTGATGTGAGGAGAAAATACTAGGCAGATATCTGGGCAGAAGAAACAGCAAGTGCAAAGGCCTTGGGGCAGGCGTGTGTGTCATGTTTTTATAGCTATGAGGCCAGTGTGCCTAAAACAGAGGAAGCAAGGGCAGCGTGCGAGGAGGAGATGGGAGCAGAGAGGCCACGAGGGAGTGGACAGGCAAACCATAGATGAGTCTTTTAGACAACATTAAAGAGTTTGAATTTTATTCCAGATGAGATGGGTAATTTATTCAGGGTCAGAAGCGAAGCTGTGAGGACACCCTATTTTGAAAGTAGTTTTGAATAAAGAGAAAATAGGTATACATTTCACCAAGAAAGTTTATGTTAGCTGTGCAAAATAATGTTTGGATTTTAAGACATTTAATCATGAGGAAAGTTTATCAAAGAACAATAATAAATCTCATTCCCTAGATATACTTAGAAAAGACCATGTTTATTTGCTATAAAATACCACCTAGAAAAAAAGATCAATGTGTTTTTTTTCTCTAGCCACTTAAACTAATCGACAGTCAATTTGATTGACCATGTAATCATACTGATATAGTAATTAAGACCACCAGGAAAACTAGAATATATTCAGGTGTTGCATCTATTGTTTTTCATCAGTAGGCTTTTCCCAGGGAGGACTATCCATTTGACTGTCTCGAGGTTAGTGGTTCTGTTATATTTGGTCCATGAACAACTTCAGTAGATCTTCAGTTACTTATTCTAAAAAAATATATTTTTAATTTTTTTTTGAGAGAATACCACTAGGGGCTGACTAGGAGATGACGGCAACTTGGGATGATGCATGATTTGATATTCTTTCAAACTGATATTTTAAAAATATTAGCCCAATATTCATCTTAGTGGGAATGCAGAGAAATAAATTGCCTTTTATTAAGTATTATATAGAAACTAGGTTCCTATTAATTTACTTTCAGCACCCAGTAAGAACATTCTGCTGAAAAAATGTGGCACAGCATTTCCTATTCTTCTGTAGCTCTTCTCTTCCTCACTGCTTTCTTCTGCTATTTTCCAAAGCCTCAATTTCTTAAAGGCACAGTAAAGTTTTAAAATTTAAATAATAAAATAAAAGATTTCTATAAAGAGCACTACGTTTAACACTGTCCATTGTCAGAGTTCAGCTATCTGTGATCATGACTCTCAGTTGGTGGCCACCACTATTTCCCAAAAATACTCAACTACAATAGGTTTGCCCTAGTGAAGAATGTTTTCTTTCTTCTCAAGGGCACTGGGAATGAGATCAGTGCCCAATGACTCCTATGACATTTTGGTAGCCTTTATAGATTAGCGATAATTGGTTGCCATGCTGGCTGGCCCTACTTTTAATGTGGCTTTATAGACCACATGCACATGCTGTAAACAATAATGCTGCATAGGACTTGCCCAAAGATCATGTGAAAATTTCTCAGGCCAGCTGAGACTCAGGGCAGGGTAGCTAGGGACAGTTTGAAGAAGTTCAGGAGTTGTGGTCTCTGACTCCTACTCTACCTCTTGTGCCATGCACCACTGAGTCTACAGTGTCATTCTCTTCCCTTTCTTGTGAATCATTTGCTTGAGAGGCTTACTTTATTCCTTGAAGAGCACAATGACCACAGAAGTAAGGGATTAATCCTTGTTTGTTGGTTTTGGTTTCTGTTTGTTTTAAATAATGATGGTGGATGCTCTAGTTGTTTTTAGAAACTAGATTAAGGAGTTAAATGATGTTTGCATTTGCCAACCAAGGCTTTAGAAAGGCGAGATGTCTCAGTCTCCAGATGGGAATGTTTTCCCAGGGCCCAGGCAGAAGAGTCACACAGCCCTGCCCACCCTGTTCTTTCCTCCTCTCCCCAACTCCTCTGATAGCTTGTTTTGTAAACTTACGTCTGTTAAGATTAGGGCCATTAACATAAATTCCTTCCACTAGCAGACCAAAGTTCTGTGTTTGCTAAGTGTGAACTCAAGTCCTGGAAAGGGAAGGTGAAAGATCTCTCTCTCTCTCTCTCTCTCTCTCTCTCTCCTTCACCTCCAGGAATTTCTGGCAGATCCATAAGCTAGATGAGACAAAGAACAGATAAAAATTCCCTGTTGTCATGAAGAAATCTGGGATGCCTGTGGAAGGTCTAAATTATCTATTTCTGATGCTGAGCAGCCTATTCTGTCTAAGCTCCTTCACACACAGCCTTCCCCACCTCCCTGTCCAGGGACCTGCCATTACACACTCATTACACACACATGTCGTCCAGCATTGCGTGCAATTTATATTATTCATGCATCTTATCTGTGGTGTCTGAGAAGTTCTGGATGAGATCAGACAGAAGAGTTGTGCCAAGACATAACATCAGTTAGTCCAACATCAAGACTTTTTAAAAATACTATTGCACAGTATCAGTGATAATTTGGCTTAATGATACTAACACATTCTGTATAGTGGCAGAGATATAGTATCTGATATGCAGAAAATAATGTGAAAAGGAGTTGGAGAGAGGACAGTGTGCATTTCTGGTTGGGACACCCTGGACAGAGGATAGTCCACATGTGCAATGACAAGTAGGGGTGCTGGGTTCACACTTGGTCTTGGATGTAGAAGGTAGCCCTTTCTGGTCTGCCTTCAGGGCAGCCTTGAAGCTGGTAAGAACGCTAGTCTTGGAGCAGCCCTCTGCCACCATTTAGCTGTTCAACCTCAGAGGGAAATGAGGGGCTCCAGTAGATGGCCTCTGATGTCCTTTCAAGGTCAGGGCCTTCAATTGCCTTGCCCATCACTACTTCCCAGAAGAGCCACACCTCCCATTCTTTTTCCAGACACTATTTCCCTGACTCAGCATAAAAGTGGGGTGGGATAGCCGGAAGGGGAGAAGGAGGAGGAGTCCCTCAGATTGTTTTCTGCAATTATTTTCCATGAATATTTTATCCAGACATGAATATGTATGATGGGAGCAACTAGGTTTACTCATTTGAAGAGGAGGAGGCAGTATTACAGCTCTGGAATAGAATTCACCCCAGATGTTCTCGTTCAACTGCAGGACTTCACAACGGGGTAGGGAGGAAGGGACAGGCTTCTCTGAAAAGCACATTCCTGTTCACATAACCTTCCTTATATTGACTGCCTGCAGTAGTTATTATCATCTTTATTTTATACATTAGGAAACTGAGATGCAGAGTGCTTACATAACTTACCCAAGGTCGCACAGCTAGTAAGTGGAAGAACCAGTATTCAAACCAAGAGCCTTTTGCCTTCAAAGTCCATGTTCTTTCCACTAGGTAAACTGCCTCTTGACTCAGATTTCTTTGGGGGAAATGATTCCAAACTTTGAGGCAAAAAGAGGATAATTTTTCTACAGTGTGCACAATTTGGATGCCTTGTCCATGGGCAGGCCTGTTTGCGGTAAAAAGAGAGTGCTGATTAATTTCTGTTCTGCTCCGCATGAAGCCGCCTGCCCCCACCTCTCTGGTGGCACTGGGAACAAGATGTTGTTGGCGACTGTTCTGCAGTGATGTGTCCATAGTAAACACACAAGCCTGAGGTTAGACTGGCTAGGAGGAGTAACTCCTCTGGATTCAGCCCCTCAATCATTACATAAATGCAGAAGTACGGACAAGTCCCCAAGCCTTCACATATGGTACCAGGGTGATGGGCCAACCTGAGTCTGGAATCTCACCTGCCTGAGAGTGGTGCCTGGGAAGCTGATTAGCATGGCACATTCTCTGAGCAAACAGCAAAGGCTGCACAGTGAGAAAAATAACCATTCTTCCCTAAGCAGATGAAACCCGAGCCTTTCATTTCACGATACTAATCACCAAGTAAACAGGCTCTTTTATGCTAACATCTGCGTGAGGGCTACTTCCTATCTGCCTCCTTCCTGCCTGCCTATTCTCACTGGAATACCAGCAACATTGTGGGGCCGCCTTAGCACTGGAGGGGCCTCTGGGCTATTCTGGGGCTTGGGCCTTGTTCCACAGAGGCTTGTTTTTTCAGAACTTTCATTTCCTCTCAGGGTAAGTGGCTCCTTTGGTGTGTAAGATACAAGAGCTGCCTTGGCAGTGGCAGCGACCCTTTTAGTGGTCTCCATGGCATTTGCCTGGATTCTAGAGTTTTGTACCCCTGAAGATACCTGGTTAATTCACTGGGAGAACTGACTGCTTGAGAATAACTCTTGGTTTCCTTTAAGTTTCTTATTTGCCTGATAACAGCCAGTTCATGAAGCAGTTCACATATGCTGGTGCCAGATTTATAAAGTGTGAATTCAACTCTGTCTTTGGTCTTCTCTGCCCAACTCCCATCATTTTCCTATCGTGGCTTCTTTTAAAACAGCCACGTTTCCTTTCTACAACCCCTTGGAAATCCTGCCTGATTAATGAATGGGGGGTAAATGACAATCGCTTATATCATTTCATATGTGGGCTATAAACAGTCCCTGTTCTCTGAGATTCTCCTTACAGTGTTCTTATGAGACCAGGATAGTTATCGCGCTCCAGGTTTTATAAGAGAAAAAGCAGAGACCATTCCTCCATTCCTTTTCTTCCCCACTGCCAAAAAGAAAAACAAACAAACAAACAAAAAAGCAAGCAACCAACCAACAAACAAACCCTGAAATTAAGTGAATTGAGAATGAAGTCAAAGGAGCGGAGCCCTCTGTCTTTAAGCTCAACACTTTGTGATTTGCTTGATTACACTTCCCACAGCCCCTCCCTCCAATCTCACAGGCACAGACTCATTACCCCATTAGGACTTGGCTGGGGAGGCCTAAGGGACAATGAGAACATAGAAAAATCTGGCTGGGCTTCCAGAGTTAACAACTTCTCATGTGCAATAAAACCAGACAGCATTTTTGATGGACCACATTCTCATTGCATTCAAAGAACCTTGGAAAGCTTCCATGGCTGCTAATTTCAAATAAGAAAACATCCCAGGGGAGGGTGGGGGAGAAGCGTGGCAAAGTTGTGTCTTTTGAGCTCGCCCCTAGCATTTGCAGGGCCCAGGGCAAGAGTACAAAATGGAGGCCCACATGCCATATTTCTAAATATGTAAAAGTTACGATGCAAGCTTGAAAACACTTAAACATGAAATATGTTCTACCCTCCCTCCATGACAAATGTATTTTCATTAATAATGTAGAGGCTAGGTTCAAATTTAGAGTTCTCTGACTTCTTGGAGTTCCATTCTGGAACATGATGGCCAGGGAGATCTCACGGCCCTGGGCCCTAGGTCTCCCCCTTCTCTTCAGACCCTGGCCCCATCCTGCAGTGTGTGGGGCCTCTCAGACTCCACCGCACATGTCCAGGCTGCATGAACAGCCCCATCCACAGCCACCCCTGGAGCACTCCTTGGCCTAGAGGTGTGCCCAGTCGGAACCCAGGTGGAGAGACCCAGAAAAGAGGCCCAACGCAGGTCCTAGAAGCTGGTTCCAGCTGATTGGGAAGAGAATTACAGGGTCTCGAGAACCCCAATCATGGTTAAGTGTGTATGTATGTGTGTGGGTGTGGGGGAGGTAATCCCTTTGGCCCTGTGGTCTCTTCTTTCCATGAAGAGAAGCATTGTTGAAAGAAGGCCAGGTTAGACCTTAGAAGGTACAAGGCACAGAGCAGAGGACGCTCTTGCTTGGGTTTATGGATAGTGTGTACCCACTAGGTCCTTCATAAGAGAATGTTTCCATTAGAAAGTGTACTTGCTGCAATGTCTGCAGATAGAGGAGCAACAGGGCAATGTACTATTCTTCATACACTAAATGGGAATAGATAGCTAGCTGTAGTGATTCTCAATTTTGGATGCACAGTGACATCACTTGGGAAGATTTACCATGACTCTATGTTTATAGATTCTAACTTATTTGGTTTTGGGTGGGGTCTGGACACAGGTGTTTTTAGAAAGGCCCCAGATGATTCTATGTACAGCCAGGATCGAGAACCATTGGGCCCAGACCGATGACTTTGCTTCTTATACACCAGGACACTTAACCTTTGTGCCTACCCCAAAGAACTCAAAGCCATTGTAACTCAGGAAGGGTTCATCCCTGGAATAATATGGCCTCTGTACTGTAGCTAACAACTGAATCTGTGCTTGGAGCAGTGGGTAAGATTTATCTGCATAGAGTCTGCTGGTGATGGGCAGACATCTTAACTGGCATCTCCTTTGTGCTCCATGCAGGTTGAAATTCAACATACTTAACATTTAACAACCATTATGACAATCAATCCAAATAATCTCTGATTGTAAAATATTGGTTGGCTTTACCATTGCTTGACAAAATAATCTAGTCACTCCTCCCAGAAATTCCTCAGGAGAGACATTACTGTGCACCTTTATGAGGTGATTTGCAAGAAGGTGGCAGATGTGGAACTCAAATGTGGGTCTTTTGACTCCAAATCCTGGTATCTGTCAACTCTACCAGGCAGCTTTTCATAGCACTTCTGGTTGGCACAAACTCTGTTCTTTAGTCCAAAACATTGGCCTAAATCAGAAAACTTGCAGGGAGATAAATTACCAGCTCGTAAAAAGCACACTATTTTCAAAATGAATCACCTCATCTAAAGCTACACAAGTACAAGGGGGGGAAATAACAGTTCAGAGCCTATTTGAATGACAATTTAGGGGACTAGGAAGTAACTCTTTAAGTTACTTTAAGAGCAGTTCTTACTCAGAACTGCTCTTACCCTTAACAATTGCTCACCCACCAGTCCTGCAAATGTAGGATCTATGATTTTAAGCTTGTGGGTACGATGTGACCCACGTGATACTTCAAAATCACAAATTCATAGGCAGAGTGGGACCTTTCATGGCCATTAGGTCCACCTCTGTTTCTGGGAAAGTCTGCTCTTAAGCCATCCCAGAGACAAAACTCCCCCACTTGGAATACAATTTATTTCTCTCCTCAGCAGGGGAGCCTTCTATTCAAAGCCCAGGTCAAGACCTACCTTCCTGGCAAAGTAATTCATTGTGGATTTCTCTTCAGAGGGGAAGATTCAGGTTCTGGGGAATGGAATTTTATACAATTTGAGGGGTTCTCTTTATGACAAAGAATGCAAAATTAGATACAAAAGTGAATATTTATTTAGCATGAGAAATTAATCACAATAAATTACTGGAGCCTTGGAGATTCAGGTCTCTTTCTTCTAAGATCCCTTTGGGCAACTTTCCAGACATGCTTGTGTAGAACGCTTCCTGGTTGCAGCCGGGCTGTCCTGCCCCACCTCGGAAACTCCTCAAAGCCCAGCGGATCCCGACATGCTCAGGGCCTGGTGAATCTGCTTCTTTCTTTGGCAAATATGTATGGGTGTTATTTATTTGCTGATTTATCTATTTATGTGCTTCATCATTTTAAAAGAATTTGAAGTAGAGATTCTTTCTCTTTATATTCCTGCAATGTAGCACAGATTGATTTTGCACATAGTGTACTGACATGCTGTTTCTCCCCTCTGTTATTTCTCATTTCCCCTGCCCCGACTGCCATGGTGACCTGATGAAACTCTACTTGTTCTTTAATACTTTCCTAAATCCTTCTAGACCTATGATTCTTAACTGGGCGTGATTTTGTCCCCCAGGGGACATTTGGTAATGTCTGGAGATGTTTTTGATTGGCCCAACTGGGGTGGGGTTGCTACTGGTATCTTGTGAGCAGAGATAAGGAATGTCCTAAACATCCTACAATACGCAGGATGGCTACCTGCAACAAAGAGTTCTCCAGTCCCAAATGTTAGTAGTGCTGAGGTTGGGAAACCCTGCCTGAGTTGGGTGCCCTTCCTTTGTGCTCCCAGAGCCACGTAGCCAGATTTTGTATTTGCCCTCTGAATACCTGCCTGTTTCCCCATTGGATGGTGAGTCCTGCAAAAGCCACTTTTACATTTAATCACCTTGGTGTCCCCAGAAGCTAACAGTGCTTGGCATACAGTAGGTGATCTGTAACGTTCATTGAAAGGATAGAACTCTTCTACTTTTATCTGAACCATACAGTTTAGCGTATGCGCCATGCATTGTCTTGTTTTAAAATACTTGACTTGTGTAAATATTGTCTCTTGAGAAAGACTGTAAATTTCTTGAGGTAATAATCATACCTTTCTTATACTTTTTCTCTATTCTACCACAATACTTTTGCAGTGCTAAGCATGTAATAGATGCCCAATAATTATTTGTGGATTGATTATCTATCAATTTCTTGCAAATCTCTATAAAGTTTAAAGTAATAGTTAGATCAAGGTACGGTGAACTTAATAAGGGAAGATTTCTGTTGGAGGTATGCTCAAAACTGATTTTTGAAGAAGGAAAGAAGGAATATTTGATTAGAAAGGAGGGATTCCAAATGGGGGCTAAAACAATTAGCGCTAAGTGCTTAAAGATGCTTTTTAATTTATTAAGAGAAACCAGAATTTATGATGAATATTTTTAGTGAAATTTCATCCACTAAGAACAGGAACATCTTGAGGTTTGTTGAATGAACTATTTTTTTGGAAAGAGTTTCAAAGCCAATGTTGTGATTTTAAAATAATTAAAGCACCATCTGGTTGTCAGTGGGTCACTCTTCCAAATGTTTCAATATATGGTACAAACAACCTAATGGACAAGAAATTGCTGTGCATCAAAATTACAGAAATGCCTTAAGACCCTCAAAACATTCCAAATTAAGGTGATCCAAGGAATGGCAACCCTTCCTGTGTGCACAGGCCTTGTTGCATGTAACAGAGTCGCTTATGGGCTCACCCTTGAAGGAGGGGTTTTAGATCTGCACATCCTTGCCTCCCATTCATTTCTCTTTGTGTGGTGACTGGGAGGCTGATGAGGTACCATAGGCGGGAATAAGTGCCCTTTACACAGACAGCATCATTCTCCCAGATGCTTAATCAGTGAAAATCACAAGACCATGGAGGCTGCAAAGAACTCCTGATCGTTTTAACAATCACTTGGGCACTTGAACATCTGTCTCATGCCTTGCAAAATGGCAACAAGCAGGCAGAGGTACAAATGGCTTTTTACAGATTCCTCATGCCAATCCCAGTTAAGCCCAAATCCTACATCTCTCCTCTGCCACTGTGGAGGTCTTCAGGATAGCATGGAATTTAGGGATGTTGGCATGTAGTAGGGAGGAGACGTCCCTGGGGCTCAAGGCTTACATCATTTAGGGGCTAACTCACTGCCTTATCTCTTTCTTATTGATTGTCCTGGTGGACAAGAACCAATTTCATTTCTCAGTCTACTTCCCAGGCTGTGTGTTGAGTAATTATGCTATGTTACCATTATCATCTGATAGCCAGGGTGCCTCTCATTTTTTTTCTCTCCCAGTACATAAAGCACAGTGTGGATTACATTGTAGGAACCAAATAAATATATCTTGACTGATTGATTTTTATTTTTTAAAGTGCTTCATCTCAATAAAATTGGACCTCTACTATATCTCCCCATCACTGGCCCATTCCACCATGTCTAGGACTTCACACGGCATGAGTGCTAGGTAAAATTTTGTCTGAAGGATATTGTAATATTATTTTCTTTCATAGTAATTAACACATCTCTATTTATTCATTTGTTTATATAATTAAGGAAGCTGATGATTAGAAACTCTGATGTAGCTTGAGTTATATTTTATTTCAAACATGGAGAAGTAAAAGCCTCCATCAAGTAAACCTGGGGGAGTAGATTACAGGAACCTATCGATTTGATCCCCTGGGAGCTTCCTCATCTTTCTCCTTGTGTGACAGACATTGCACCTCCAGCCGCTGAAGTATGCAGTACCAGAAACTGGCCAAATATCCCCTTGGCCATAGGGATACAGTTAAATTTTGGGTGTATGAGCCAAACTGAGCCAGTCAGAATCTTTCCCTGGTTTTGCTATGTGGGAACCAGGAGAAAGGAGTGAACTCCTTCTGGTGGGGTTACTAAACAAAGCGGATGTAATTGTGGAATGTCCTTCAGCCACTTTTCTGGTCTGCTCAGAGGGAACCTTCACTGTAGTAGAGCATAAGGCAGTTCTAGCACAAAAGTAGAGCCAAGAGATGAAGGGATGACAGAAGGGAAGGAAGAAAGGAAGGGCTCAGACAAATAGTAGACATTCAACAATTATTGACCCCAGATTTAGTCATGCTTAAAGCCAGTGCTTTCCTTGGATTTTCTTGTTTCAAGAGTCAGTTTTGTTTTCTTGCTTATTCACTTAAATTGGTTGTTGTTTTCCACTGTCATTTTCCATTATTTGATTGGTTTCCACTAACAACCAAAGGAATTCTGATGAGCAGTATCTGTGGAATATCCTGGTGGATCATCCAAATCAACTTGTTCAATTTCAGACAGAGTAGATTTTACTAGAATTTCTTTCTCTAAAAGAACTTTCAGGGCTGGGTGAGGCGGCTCACTCCTGTAATCTCAGCACTTTGGGAGGCTGAGGCGGATTGCTCGAGGCCAGGAATTTGAGACCAGCCTGGGCACCATAGCAAGACCCTGTCTCTACAAAAAATAGAAAAATCATCTGGACATGGTGGTGCACACCTGTAGTCCCGGCTACTTGGGAGGCTGAGCCAGGAGGATTGCTTGAGCTTGGGTGTGGAGGCTGCAGTGAGCTGTGATCATGCCACTGCACTCCAATCCGGGTGACAGTGAGACAGAGTGAGACACTGTCTCAGCAAAAAAAAAAAAAAAAAAAAAAAAGAATTTTCATGATTGAGTGTAATAAGTCGTCCAATTGAAGAAGTGGTCAACTTTTGTTCCTATGATTGTTTTGACTATCAAATAAGTCAATCATGTAAAGCACTTAGGACATGGTTCTAATTATTTGCCAACTATCATCACCATCATCATCGTCAACATCACCATCATGCTAGGTGTCTACAAAAGATTATTAAGATGAAGACTAGATTGAGAAACTGCCTATAAGCCAGAAAGTGTTAAGACTATATGCTGTGCAAGAATATTTTTGCAAGCGTTACTTTGTGTTTATTCTATATGACTACAGTATATAGAGCATAATGTCCTTCATGAGATTTTTGTTCTTTTTGTTGTTTCAAGACATTTCCTCTGTACTTGGTAGTATTCTTAGAGCCTTTTCAAGTCAGTTACTTAAGCATATTTGAGGGGAGTTGGCAAGATTTATTTTTACACAGAAAAGCAACATATCACTTTGACTGCATACATAAGGGGGAAACAAGAGGTAGTTTATAGACATGGGCTAAGACAACCCCAAAAAGCAAACACAATCCTATTCTTTTCCTTGAGTTGTGGTCCAGATAACCAATAAGATCACTTTTAAAAAATAAAATTTTCTGTCACTTCTGGACTAAAGCAAAAATTTTAAAGAAATTTATAAATTATTTTTAATAGAACATAAGAATGGATCATCAAAATTAACCCCAAATTAAGCAAAAGCTGTTGACATAATCCCTTATGAAGCATGCATGTCTCTCCTCTGTCTCATGAGGCAATTAAAATCAATTTTGGTGAATAAGGTCACTTGTAACAGGGTAGGAGACTATAACGTAGTCTGGGGGAGACTCAGTAATAAGACAGAAATTGAGAAAATTCTAACTCTTTAAAAATCAACCATTTCTGCTCCAGAGGCTGCAAGTTGAAAACTTCTTTGTTTTTTCACTCACAATTTTATTTCTGTTCTCACACCCCACCCTCCTTTACATGAATATTAAGGACTAAGGCTTTAGCAACAGGCTTTTCGTTGTGGGGGAGGTAGGGGTAAAGGGAAAAGTGTTGTGTATGGCTTTTCATATGGTAATAAGTTGGTTCCATGACAACCATTGAAAAAAGAAGGGCTGGAAACAAAAGCTGCAGCCGGAGAGAGGATCAGGGCTCTTTCAGGGGCGCTGTAAGAATAACGGCCAAGACTCCCTCCTCTGAAAGGTATCTGATGGCCGCTTGTCAAAGGGTTTTGTTTTAATAGTGCAGAGTCAGTATATAATTAATGCAGAGTTTTATGAGTCCAAATTTTACCCTCAACGATGCTTCCCTTTTAAAAGGTGGCGAATAAAAATCTGAAACCAAGAGGATGTGTCAAATCAGTGCTCCCATTTCGGGCCCCTGAAATGGAGTCCGTCTAGGGGACGATGGTAGGCTATCTGTTCCAATGATCATGCACTTCAGTTTTAAGTAAAAAGGTCAAGGGCTTTTATCTTTGAGTATAAGAAGGTGTTTAGAGCGGGTTGACTAGAAGAACTGCAATGGAAAATGCTTGCTGTCCTCTCTAGGCAGCCTTTGAGCATAGTGCAACATGTTATTCCCCCGACATGTTGAAATTGTACAGGACACAGGCAAGAGCAGGCTGCAGAACACTGACGGCATTCCTGGGTTTCCTTGACCAATGAAAAGAAATCCCGACTGGCCGTTTATCTTTCCAGAAACATGAAGTGACACCCTCATGCCAGATTTCCTAATGTTCAGGACATTTAAGTTTTTACTTGAACTTTAGTGGTCACACGTATGAATTAGCTGTTGTATCATGCTAACACAATGCATTCCTTCTAGCCAGTTCTTAAATACCGTAAAGTGTTGCATTCAGTAATAATGCTGACTTTACTAATTTTCTGTCCAGCCTTGTTTTTCTCTCATGTGTATTACCCAGTATTTGATTGAATTATATTAAATTCCCCTTTTTTGTCCCCTTTAAGTAGTTGCCAAAAACTGGCCATGAATAACTTGTGACACAGTGTTTTCTCTGTTTGGATGGACACAAGAGCTTTCATCACAATGGAATGCTTATGGAATTACATATTTCAAAGGACACTAACATGAAAATACAACTTCATTCAGAGTCAGGTTACAATGATGAATAGTAATGCCACAATGATTACTAAAAGAATTTGCAATTTGCTTTTAGAGTATTGGCTTTGGTCTTCGGTGATTACAAAATGTAGTTCTTTTTTTTTCTCATAAACTTTATGAACTTATATGAATCTCACTTTCATGCTATTCATGACTATAGTAGTGTTGTTTGATGAAAAGAAAAGAGGTATTGTAGTTAGGATGAATCAGAATTTGAGATCTGACAAAATTGTTACCAAGACTGTATCATAAAATATGCTACTTTTCTTAAAATAATCTTATTTCCAAATGCATATTTTACACAATATCTGCAGTGTGAAATTTATCATTTTTCAGTATTTGGAAAAAATCATTAAATCATTCATTCACTCAGTAAACTTTTAATAAGTCCTTATTGTGGGATGGAACTGAACTAAATTCTGTAGATACAAGGATAATGATATGACTGCTTTTTGTTGAAAAATTCATAGTTTAGTGAATAAATAATTATATCAACAGAAAATTATAGCTTTTGTCATTTTTTAATATCTTATCTCTTCTGAAATTGAGATTTGATGTGGCTTAAGTAGGTACGCATGATAAAAAATAAGAATAAAATAAATAAGGATAAATAGGGAGAATGAAATCAAAACAGGGAAAGTAAACGTAAGGGTAGCGTGAGCTCTAGACAGACCACAGAATCCTGTGTTGTTACCAGAGGTGAACCGCAGATTTAACCTTGGTATACTCCAATGGGCACTGATTACAAAATTCATGGCATACCTAAGAGTAAAACCACGCAGAAGCTCATGATAAGCAAAGCTTTCGCTCATGTTGAGATGGAAGAGAAATTTCTCTCCAGGATCAGTGAAAAGGGTACAAAGTGAGAGACAGTGGTACATTCTTAAAAACATTCTTAAAATAAAGGCAATATTGAGTCTCTCATAAATGTTTCGTATACTATTTCTCAGTGCAAGACAGGATAAAGTTCAAAACGCTTACAATGGCCACAGGTCTCCTTTAAGGGGTAGCTATAGTTGGCTACCCAGAAATATTAATAGCTGTGCTTGGTACCATGTAGCTCCCCTCCAAATACACACGTTCTCTCTCTCTCTCTCTCTCTCTCTCTCTCTCTCTCTCTCTCTCTCTCTCTCTCTCACACACACACACACACACACACACACACACATACACACACACACACACATGCAGATAAGTCAAACCTCCCAATTATAAACATTATGGTGGCAGCTAATTGGCCTGGGGACAGGAGAAACACTTAACTCAAGAGTAACTAATGTTTACAGACTTGCTGGTGGCTTACAAGGCCATCTGACACAAAAGCGTTGCTTAGAAAGGATGACTGAAGTTGAGAGAAAACAATTGGATGTTTTCTTTGGGGGCATTTGAAGATAAGAGGTACACAGAGGGAGGCAATTATTTGGAAGTGTGAGCAAGAACTGAAGGGCACAGAGGGAAAAGTTAGGTTGCAAAGGCCACGAGGCAGCTGAGACAATAAATAGGCACAAAGTGGAAAGAGCACACAGAGCCAAGGGCGAGGGGATGATTTTGTAGGGACACAAGTGGTATAATCAATAAGCTCCTGCTGCCCAGCTGATCACTGGGACTGTGGTGGTTCCTGAACAGCACAGCAGGTTCCCCTGGAGCCCGACTCCACTGTAGTTCTGCTCTTTCTACAAGACATGGGTTCATGTTTATTACTTGAACTAACCTGAGAGAATTACTGATTTTTTTTTGGTCAGAAGAAGTCAAGTGGCTGATAGCAAAACCCAAAGTGCAACTCAGTAAGAGAAATCCTTCAAGGGTGCACACAGTGTAGTGCAAATATGCAGCCTCTGAAGGTCTGGCTTGAGCCAAGGTAAAATATATACTATACGTGCAGTAGCGAAGACTGCATGTCGGTAAGTGTTATTACCTATTTGTAAATAAGCTCTTCATAAGAATTAAATAGCAAGACATCTAGGGTTATACTCTGGAAGGAACATGGAGTGTAGATATCTAATTAGTTGCTTAAAGGTCTGTCTGAATGCTCTGCCTGCCAACAGACTAGACAATAGGATTGATGTCTTTTTGTGGAAATGTTAAAAATGTGGGTGTTTTTCCTCTGTGTATAGGTAAACTGATTCACCGTTTGTGGTCTAGGGAAATATTTTCCAACAACAACAACAACAACAAAATAATATAAACTCTCAGTTGTAATCTCTTCAAAGACACAAATAAATGTGAGACCAGAAACCAAAGCTCTGTGCCATAAAGCAGAATTACCTTGATGTTTATTGATAAATATTTCAAAGCATAGTAGGCAATGGTTGTCCCCCATGGTCATAACAAAATCTCCATTTTATTCTCACAGAACATCTTACTTGGTATGGCATTATTAGAAAGAAGCAATAGAGTTTTGGAGTTTAGCTGTTCAAAACAATGGTTTTTGTTTTAGTAATATAAATATCGGAGTCTATTTTATTGGAGTACCTTTTGTTCATCACACTGATCGAATGGGAGAGAAATGGAAAATTTTCAAAATATTTATGTCCAGACCTATCCTTGAGGAATTGGACTGTAGGACCAGGGTGGGATCTGGGCCAGTGTAATTGGGTCAAGTTTCCCAAGTCATCTGGATCTGCTTCTCTGATGAAGGATCGTAAGACCAATGCCTGATGAAAAATCAGTTCCCAGATGTCAATGTCAGAACCACTTGGGGGTCTTATTTCCATGTTACCTGGAATTTCCTTTGGATGTATTCTCACTTAATTTAATTGTTGAGACGATTATACATTTTAAAGAACGTTTTGGAGTTGGGCTTAGGCCTTTATTAAATTCCTAATTCAAATAATCCATTCAAAACTAGGCTCATTCTATTACATGATGGTGTCTGGTACAAAATGGGGATAACAAAAACAACAATCATCTGTTGGATAAAATTGATTTTGTGAGTGTAAGTATTCTCAAATATGATTTTATTATCCTTTCTTATTTTTTCCCCTTTGATCTGGCTGAGCCAAACTAATTGACTTCCAGAAGTAATTAAGACTTCTAATTTACTAGCAAGATATTAAGGGGCAGAACTTAACAAACAAGTTCCAAATGCTTTGATACTACTAATTTAGGAAAGATTTCCCATTTTTTTGTAGAGGCTGTTTGTTACACTAAAAAGAGTGACACCACCAAAACGGGCTGCTTTTCAGTTTCCTGATTATATAATTTTCTATTATCTATGTCTCTGTAGTGGATATAATACTGGGCTTGATATCAGAAGAATTCTCTGGTTCTTCAAGTACTAAAAACGTTCTGTTGGGCAAACTTCTTGTATTTTTTAAAAATCTCCACTTTGCCTGTTTCATTCATCTGTAAAATAGATGGAATGTTATCTTCCTTATAGACAATTTTTTTAAAAAAGAATGAAATAAAATAAACTCTACTAATACACTGCCACAGTAGATGTTTAATAATTATCTTTCTTTGCCTAACCTTGGAAAGTTGTATGAAGACAGAGCATTGTGAATGCAAACAGGATTCAACTAAGTAATTCTTTTAACCAGAGCCTGTGAATGGATTTGGTTTTGGTTATTGTAGAATGATCTTTCCCTTGAGATGACTTCTCTAGTCGAACAAGTTTCATGTTTTGAATAAAATGTAGAACTGTGCCCTCAAAATTCCAACTATGGGTTTTCCTTTTACTTTGCATTATCTCTATAGATGGAAAGTGAAGGGGAAAATTGAGGCAGCTGCCTGAATGATTCCAGCCAAACCAAATAGAAACTATAATTGTGTGGATTGTTATCAGTAAAAGTGGTCTGTCGCTTAAATTATCTAGATAATTACCTCAGTTCTTGTTCTACTTTGTGTACAAATATATAACCTTAATATTGGAGAAATGTGAGGGGTAATGTTTTAGCCAAATTTTAATTTCGAATTATTCCTGAATGAGCTTCTTTGCTTCATTGGTTTAACAACCTCATGGAGTTACCTTATTTCTTTTTCTACCGTTTGCTGTACCCTGTTGGAGAAGGGATGATGTAATCTCCATAGTCCAAATACATACCTTTTTATGCTGAGTTTCAAAACCAAAGATGATCAGTACTTTAAAAATATTTCCCGAGGCATGAAGCTTTTTACATTTCTCTGGGGAGCTAAGAATATTCGAGGTGAGGTGATTTTGAGATATGGATCCCTGTGTTTCATAAATCTCAATGTAGTACTCTAAAATTTTTTTTTAAAAGTTATCTACAATGTGTATATTAAATATTCAGAGAAATGAAAGCCTATGTAATTTTCTTTTACAAGAGAAAACATTTAAGTTCATCTACACAACAGCTAAAATTTCTGGGTGAAAATGGAAAACCCTATCAACTATTTGGATTATGTGTCTACGGAATATTAAACATAAAATAAATAAATAAATAAATAAATAAAGAATATTAAACAGGAGACATTTTTAAATATACAGGAATTTGGAACTATTACATGTAGAGCATCCAAATGCTAGCCTAGAACTTCAATATGTTTGTTTTGTAGGAGCTGTCTGCCAAAAATGAGGGTATCTCAGGAGGGCAGGCTCTGTGGAAGACTGTAATTAGATATGTTTAGAAGTTTTTATAAGATGTGAGTGCCTGACATAGGAAGGCAATTGTATATACAGAGAAAATATTTGGTTTATTGGAACAAGCCTTTATACTATCACTCATAAAACCTTGCGACTTTGGAAAAGACATTTCTCGTGTTCCTCAGGATCCTCACTTGGGGCGTTGTGGCTACGAGAGGGCTCCGAAGTCAGACTGGAGCCAGACTGCTTGGGTTTGAATCCCAGCTCTTCAACTTGCTAGTTGTCTTTCAGCAACTTACCTAAACACTTTGCACCTCAGTTTCTTCTCCAGGGCCCTATGATGAAGGCAATTCGGTCATCCTCAACTGGTGCTTTACACGGATGCTCTGGCTAGCAACATCCCAGGCAGTGAAAGGTGAAAATAGCACATGAGGATTTTATACTCCAGGCCTGGGATTAGAACACTTCAATTATTTCTGCATACTTGCCATCCACTGGAACCTAGTCATGGGGCCCCAGCTAAATTCAGAGGAGCTTGGGAAATATGGCCTAGCCGTGTGCTCAAGAAGAGAAGAATGTATTCTGATAGGTGGCTAGCAGTATTTTCCACAGTTGCTGACATTTAAAACCAACAGATTTCACACACACACATACACACACACCCCAGTTTCTAGCAAAAAAAAAAAAAAAAAGAGAGAGAGAAAGAAAGAAATCTGGAAATTCTGGCTACATTCCATATGGCAGCAATTTGCTGAGGCCAAGTAGTAGCTGCCGCTTTGGAAGAAGCATGCTATCCCTGGGTTGCTGTCGTTCCCACTCCTTCTATTTTTGTTCTAACCCTAGTCCCACTTCACTTCATTCAAGCGTGATCAACTCATATTTGAAAGGATTATAGTTAGGAGCCCTCTTGGCTGCTTAAAATAATTAAAATAGCTAAAGCAGGGAATTTTTAAAAAAGGTTCTGTACTATCCTAAAACATATCAATTTACTTTTGTTTGCTAAGTTTAGTATCTTGAGTCAAAGCCTTTTCATTAAATATGTATCTACTTATTGGAGTTCAGAGTTACCTTTCTTTTATAAATCTCATACGTAATATCAACACTACAATATTCAATTTTTTTTAAGTAAAGGGGAATTTATAGACATTTGTGAAACACACTGATGAAAGAATTCTTCAGATTTCGATGATTTCCCCCGTCTTCACTCCCAGTTGTCTTATTCACGTCTATATTTATTGACTTCCCTTTACTGAATTGTTCCAAAATATTTATAGTTAGTATTCACAGAAACAATAACTTCCTCTTATTTTACTCTCATATTTCATCGGGTGAAATAATATTATGAAAAATCATGAAATTATATTAATAATAACAAATACGTTTGACATAAATAAGTTTGAAGACAAACACAACTGATTCTTAGTAAGTATATTATTATAGGCTAAATTGTGTAATAAAGGAAGTCCCATAAAGAGATGTTTTAATATGGGTAGAAGTTTATTTTCACCTAACAGTCCAAAATCAGGTCAGCAGTCTGGGGTGGGTAAACAATAACCCCTGGGTGTTTTCTTTTCCTGTAAAGTTAAAGGTGAGCTATGCCATGTCTACATTCTAGCCCAAGAAGAGGGGAGAGGAGGAAAGAGAGAGGCTAATGCAAGCAGGATTGTATTTAAGGAGATGACCGTGATGTTGTACTTATCATTACTGTTCACAAGTATTAGCTCAAGCCTAGTCTCATAGCCTTACATCGCTGCAAGACAGCTAGAAAAATGTGGTCCATAGCCGACCATTTATCTAAACAAAGATGGAACTTCTGCTATTTAAAGGAAGGAGAGAGTTAATTCTAGATATCGGCAGTCTCTGATCCTCAAAACAAAGAAAGTAATTGGCGGAAATAGAAGTAAGTCCTGTGTGACACTGTATCAGTTAGCTTTTGCTGCAAAATCATCTCACACTTAGTTGCTGAAAACAACAAACACGTATTACTCCTCATGATCCTGTGGGTTAGTTGAGAGTTCTTCTTGTCTGGCTGGCTTAATTGGGGCTGTATGATCTAGGAATTCTCATGAGGATGTCTGATTTTTTTTATCCACATGATCTTTCATCTTCTAATAGGGTAGCCCAGGTTTTTTTTCATAGATATCTCAGGGTTGCATAAAGTAGTAACAGTGAAAGCTTCAAATGCATAAGAAATTTCCAAGTCTCTGCTTGCAAACATTTGCTAAAGTCCTATTGGCCAAGGCACGTCACATAACTATCCCCAGATTCAAGAAGTGGAAAGGCAGGCACCACTTGACGGTAGGAGAGACAGCAATATCACATTGCAAAGAAGAATACATAGAAAGAAAGGAGGAATTTGTGGCCATTTTTGAAATATACCACAATTAAGAAATAATCTATTAACTTTGAAGGCTCAATTTTTTATAGAGAAAATGAAGAGTGTTGATTATTCAGGCTAGTCTGCTAAATGAAATTCAGTCAATAAAGCTTCTATTTGTTATGAGATTTGCTCCTTGAAGGAGAAATAACTGCTTACCTTTACCCCTACTTAGAAATAAGAAAGGATTTCTTAGATAAGAAGGATTTCTTACTAAGAAGGATTTCTTAGAAAGTGTAAGCCACAATAAAAAGGTTGATGAATTGAACACATTGGAATTGAGAACTGTTTCATTAGAAGACATGAATAACATAAAAAGCCAACAACAGATGGATTGTTTATGCAGCATGTATAACCAAAACGGGTTTGGTATTAAGAACATATTTTAAGAAAAACCTCTGCAAATCGAGAAAAAGATAAATAACACAATAGAAAAACAGAAAAAACTACAGGGCAATTTTATAGAAGAGGAAATTCAGTAGCCAATTGGTATATGAAAAGAAGCTCAACCATATTAGACATGGAGAAAGCGCAAGTGCAGACCTCTGTCGGATACCATCAGATTCAAAAGGTTGGCAAAAATTAAAAAGTCAGACAATAATGAATGTTGAAAAGAATATGAAGCAATGAGAACTCATGCATTATGAATAAGAAAATAAGTTGGTATTCCTAGCTTGGGAAATGATTTGGCATTGTTTTATAGAGTCAAAACTGTACATATCCTACAACCCAGAAAATCACACCTACGTAAACACTCTGCAGTAATTTCTACCCATATATACCTGGAAACATATTCACAGCCGCAATGTATGTAAAGTGATGTCTGGAAACAACCTAAATGCTCATTACCATGAGAATATATAAAAAATATTTTTAATCCTTTTCATACTAAGTCATTTATACAGCTCAATAAACTATAGCTACAAGTATTAATGTAAGTGAAAAAACATTTTTCAGCAGAATAAATACAGTGTGAGTACCTTTATGAAAAATTTTTGAATATGCAACCCACACAAAAACAATATATTGCTTAGTGATACATATATATGCCATAAAAATATAAAACAAAAAACAGAATGATAGAACAAAAATTCAGGATAGTGGTGTGGGGAACAGGATAGGACACATGAGAGTCCTATCAGTCCACACGAGAGTTACCATACTATGTCGATGGTAACATAGTATTTCACTGTATTATAATTCTTTATAACTTACATGTTTGTTATATGTATTCTTTGGAATATATGTATATATTTCACAGTTTTAAGAGAGAGGTTGGTAGTATGTAAGCTGACATCAGTTATAGTTTTTAATCAGGGCTTCTTAAAATATTCCACTAAGCATTCATTATACCTGAGGGTCTGAGGATATAGTGAACCCCCCTTGCTCTAAGCACAGATTGTCTTTGAATTCTTCAGTGAAATTAAAACATTTGATCATAATTTTGCATTCTATCCCTTAATTTTCCAGTGATTATTTTCATATTAAAATCAAGCCATGACCTTAAATATGTAGTGGAATTGAAGTTCTAGAAAGATGAATCATTTAATCCTATGGCTTCGAAGACTCCCAGAAAACCATAGAGTACTTAAATGGCAAACATAGTATTGTAATGGGAGGCCATATTTAAAGTGTTTAAATTCTGAAGTTGTCCTAGTACAACAGCAGAAAGCAAAGTAGAGACTTAAAAAGATGTGACATTAAAAAAAATTTCCCATAGTCTTATGGTAGCAAAGAAAGTGGACCTTCACCTTGTATACACCATCATCATGGCATGCATTGCACTGTAATTGCTGTTTCGTTGGCTGCATGCCCTCTGAGAATATAAGTTCCTTCTGGTCAGAGTTGTTAGTTTTTCTATATTTGTACTCCAGTAAAATGAGTAGCACACAGAATGCTCTATAGGACTCCCCTCCCACCTGGAGCTCTCTTAAAAGTAGCAGTAGAGGACAAACCCTCGCATAGGGAGGGGTTGCTGGCATTTACAATATCAACACATCACATGAGCCGGTCCTTTCCGTCAGGATCTCACTAATCACAATTGCCGTTTCCATGTTGGCCTCAGGCAGCACTGTGTTCTCAAGTCTTTCTTAAATAAGAGTAAATACTAATATGAGCCCCTCTCTCAATACAACCACACAATGTGACTGAGATTAGGCAGTGGCCTTTGACAAAACTTTCTTAAATCTAATGGGTAGTAACAGAGAATAATTACTACTCCAAAAGTAATGTACTGATTGGCTATTGTTGCCCTTGGAGTCACAAGTCCAAATTTATGCATTGTTTCTTATTCCAATTTCAACATGGCAGTGGCCCTCTTTCTCCTACCACTCTGTAATACTCTCAAGAATACCTGGACTCTCAACTCAAGAGAATATGGTTGCAGAAAGAGAAATCCAGTTTATTCACTGCTAAACTCTACGTTTGAAGTAATGATATCTACAGTATTTCAG
>RJWJ010009243.1:0-50542 GCA_004363605.1 Indri indri
GCTGCTTCTTGGCAGGGCAGCCTGCCTGCGCCCTGTGCTGGGGGAGTACCTGGCACGCGGGAGGCCTGGGACCCCCATCTCAGGCTGCCCCCACCGGCTGACAAGGCGAGTGAGCCCCCAGCTCCAGCTAGGGGCAGGTGTCCTCTCGCTGGATGAACGGGCTTTATGTTCGTCTGTTCCATTCATCCCCTGAACACAAACCGTCTCCTCCTTGGGGGGCCCTGCATCTGGTGAAGGGTGGGAGCCCCTGCTGCCTCCGCTTTCCCCAGGCCCCGGGAAATGCACTGGGGACTAGGCGGGCCTAGTTCTCAGTCCACAGAACTGACTCTGCAGCCAGGGAGCTTCCTAAAACCACTTCCCTGCTTGGAAGCTTCCAGCCTTCCCTGGACTTCCGGATGAAATCCAGGCTCCTGAATGTGGCTTAGAAGGCAGCCAGAGCTGACCTCATCTCTGTCTACTTCCCTCTCTGGAACTTTCTCTCAGCCACACCCGATGGAGGAGGAGGACTTCCATTCATCATGTGCCAGAGCCTGTGCTAAGAGTTGAATGCACGGATGCATTCCACCCCTGTGGGGAAACTGAGGCACGGAGAGGCTAAATAACCCCCCCAAGGTCATACAGCCCGTAGTGGCGGGGCCAGGGTTGGAAGGGAAGCCGCGGGCTCTGAATCCTGTGACCAAGGGGGCTGCACCGTCCACACTAGCATGACCACGTGGCTGTTTCCTGCTTTGGGGCCTTTAAACATCTCAGCTATGTTAACTCTTCCTCCTCCAGCCCCAGGACAGGCGAGCTCTGCAGGAGGCTTTCCCCGGCCCCCAGGCCTGGTGAGGGTCCCCCGGGCTCCCTTCCCTGTGTACGGAGGGCGGGTGGGTGGGGAGGTGGAGGCGGATGGGGGTGGGTGGGTGGAGACCCTTTCCTTGCTTCCTAAAGCCCAGTGTGCACGTCCCTGCCGTGGGCTGGGAGGAAGGGCCGGAAGCTTGGAAGAGGGGAGAGAAGGTGGGGCGGGGGCACGGGCGGGGGCGCTTCCTCACACTCACGCCCCGCTGAGCAGACGAAACTGCAAGCCGAAGGTTTCTGTGGGCCTGGCTGCAAGTGCTCGGCCCGCAGGGGTAACCAGGCGTCTGGGGGAGAATGCGGAGCTTCAAGGATCAGAAAGGTCCTTTGGGTTTTGGAATTTCAGGGGCAAGCCAAGGTCTCGTTATCTGCCCACAGAAACTGTGATTTGTTTGAAGGTCAGAGGAGCGATCATGAGATTAAGTTAGAGGAATGGATCGCTGCCTGTGGTCTCAAGGCCACTCCCTCCCACCCTGCATTCGAGCTTCTGGAAGCAGAATCAGCCCCCACCTGCCCACCTTCCCTCCACCCCTCCACCCACCCACACTCCTCCACCCAGCAGCCCATCCACCTGGGAGCCCCGCTGCACAGACCAGCCCGAGTCACGTCGAGGACTGCAGGGTCCTCAAGCCCAATCCCTCACCCTCTGTGCCTGGGCCTTCCTGGCACCAGTGAATGAATCCTTTCCTGGAGCAGAATTTGTTCTCCCCAAATCCTTTCCTTTTAGAAAATTGTGCTCTGCCCTGGCAGGTGGACCGAACAGGTGCTGTGAGCAATCCCGGGCCCGTCCGAGCCTCCTGCCCCTCAGCTCTCGTGTCAGCCCCATCCTGGGCCTGAGGGGCCGAGGCCCAGAGTGTGCAATGGCTTTGCCCGAGGTCGCCAGGAAGTAGATGTCGCTGCAGGACCTGACCCCATCCCCTCGGCAGCTCTTTTGCCTTCCCTGAACTTGTGCAGCATGGTTGGGGCTGCCCTTGTGTCCCGGGTCGTATTCATTCTCACGGCAGCCTCTGGGATGGCTATGCAGCCCATTTTGTAGGTGGAGAGACTGAGGCTCACTGAGGTTGCTCAGGCCATCCTACTCTGGCCCCAGTAGCCTCTGAGATCTGCCGCCTTCCTTCGCGGAGCACTGGCTTCCTGGCAGAGGCCCTGCTTGCAGCTGCAAATGCAGTTCAGCACCCTCGGGGTGGGTGATGCAGGTTAGAGTCTGAGCGGGCAGCAGGCACTGTGGTGGGATGGCTGCCCCAGGGAATTTCGTGCTCCTGGCCGCCTGCACGTGGATGCATGACCTGGGAAGTCCCAGCCAGCCTCCCCGCTGCTGGCTCTCCTGTGGAATGCCGGGTGCAGCAGTTCCTCGGGGACCTGGATCTCCTCATCTGTGCACCGGTGCTTTGGGCCCAAGGTGGCTGAGAGCTCCTAGCGGGAGATGGTGCAGCTCTGCAGTATCTGGGGAGTGGGGCGGGGCGGGGCGGGGGCGCGTCTGAGTGCACCTCGGCTCCCCTCTCAGCTCCTCGCCATCGTAGGTAGCGGGCCTGATGGGTCAGCCCATGTGACAGATGAGGACACCGAGGTGCAAAGAGGCTCAGAACTTGCTGAAGTTTGCAGCAGTGGCAGAGCCGGGCCCTCTCCGTCGTCAGCAGCCCGAGCTGCACCCCGGGCCTGGCAGGAGGTGTGGCCGTCGACAGCATGAGTCCCCACCTTGCAGAAGGGCCGCTTGGGCATCGTGGGACCTCTCGCGCAGCAGCCCTCCCTTCCTCCAAGCAGCCAAGTCTAATCGCACTGCCAACGCCAGTGTCTGCCTGGCGGGGACTTAGTTCACCGAGACGGGGTTTCATAGTCATGAACTTCTCAGGTGTCACAGGGCTTTGCTTCTAGTTTTAAATTGGGGTGGGGGTGAAGGCCAGGACTCTTGTGATACCCCAAGCAAGTTGTTTAAGAGGAAGGCAATTTCCAAGTGGTGGGAACCACCCGGGGTCCACTTAGCGCTGCCTTCCCCAGAGTTCTAGCCCTGCCCGTCAGGTGATTTAATTGGGGCAAGCTGCTGGTTTTACAGTGGTGAGGTCCCAACATACCTGCATTTCACAGATCAGCGACATCCCCCACTTCCCTCAACAGGCATTGCCAGGCGTCTCTGACATGTGGGCCTGGCATGCTCACGCGTGGGGCCCGCTGTCCTCGGACGGGACAGGCGCCGCCGGAGCGCAGGCACAGCCTTTGCCTTTTGAGCAGAAGGAATCCGTCTGGACGCAGGTGCCGGTACAGGAGCCTGAGAGCCGGCTCACCTGCGAGGGGTCTGACCCGGGGACTACCTGCTCACAAATCCTCGGAAGGGCTTGAGGCGCCAGCTGAAGCCTGGTGCTCCAGGAGCTGGCTTCGGAAAGCCCTGCGGGGCTGGCCACAGCCGGGAAGCCAGCAATCGGCAAGTCCCCGTCCACGGAACCACCTTGCTGGGCACCATCCGCCCCTGCAAGATGGATACCTCATGCACCGCCTCTCTCCACCTAGATTCGGTTTTGCTCAAGGGCTTCAGCTTGGGGAGCTGAAATCCCAGCTGTGATCCCAGCTGTTGGCCAGGAGCCCTGGAAACATAGTTTAAATGTTATTTGTTGATTTGATACACCCCTTGCCCTCCATTTTTTGGGTGTTGTTCAAAAAGAGGAAGTGAGGGGGCTTACAAAGACATGAAAACTGTGTAAAAATAAAATCAGCAAAGAAATAAAGGCAAAATCTAAGGGAGCTAGGGACAGGCTCAGCACATAAAATGCTAGCGGTGTTGCTACAGGTGGGCCATAGATTGGGCTCTGAGCCTCCTGGAAGCAAAGTAAAGAGGGAAAGATGACTAGATAAAAGTAAAGCAGTTGCTCAGGAAACGTTTCTGGGCTGAGTGGTGACATCAGTGGTGGGTGGGGCGGGCCCACATCCTTGCCGTAAATGCAGGGTCAGTTTAATTTACCTATTACTTACAATGACTCAGAATGCAGTTTGGTGGCTTAATCTCCAAACCTAGTTCACGAGGGTGTCTCTGCCAGAAACCAAGACGGCCAGTTCTGGGGCACCTCCTCTGCATTAGGAAGGGGCGACGCGGGCCTCAGCACTTGACAAGAACAGGTTTTAGCATCCAGCCCTGAGTGGCAAGGAGAGAGGCTGGAAGGAGCGTAGAGCCCAGACACGGATCTGCTGTGTTGGAGAAACGGATGAGGGGACATTCTGTCAACTTGAAGACCTGTTGTGGGTGACGTTTGTATTTATAGTTAACAGGACAAACCAAAAATAAAAACCGGGGGGAAAAATGTCTATTTCTGGACACCTCCCTCCCCCGTTAATCCACCGTGTGGCATTGTTTCAGCTCTCAGAACGTTGCCATTACTCCCTGCTCCCAGGTGACCTTAAACTTCAAACCTCAAACCACAGACCTTTCCTTCTGAAAACTCACTGGACTCAGATCAAATGGCTGTCTGCTGTGGCTCCTGACACCTCTGGAACATTCCTGGAGCTATGAAGTATCAATCTGGCATTCGGGCCTCTCGGCCTTCTTTTTGGGTGGCATTACTCACATTCCCTAAGGACGAGAGTCCAAACTCAGGCACGGCGAGCAGCAAAGGTGGCCCGGCTGGCCACACCTGCTGCTGCAACTTCGTCCCTGGCACCCACAGAAAAACAGGGACTCGACACCCAGGAATTCACCCATTTCCATCTGTGCCCATCTAGGAGGGGGAACACTGGGTGTCAGTGTTTTCATGAGTGCTTTAAAGAAGCGTCTGCATTCTTGAGAGGTGGGGACGGAGGGACTAGACCAATCCCAACCTTTGAAAAATCCCAGGGTTTGGAAACCGGCAACATTTCCAGAATGTATGTGAAAGAGCGTGTTCTCGTTTGCCGTGGCAGAGTGCGCATTCGGGGAGCGCCTCTCTTTGACTTCCCACGGCAGCATCACACTGTCACCGCTCACTTGCGGGAGGGGGTGCCGCGTGTCGTTCCGGGAGGGCCTGTGGTTAGATGTGATGTTGGGTCAGGATTCCCTGGCAGTGTGTGTGCAAGCATGTGCGAGTGCGTCAGGAGGGCAGGTGCTGGGATCCAGTCCAACCCTTGTTACCTAACCACTCTGTGCCTCAGTTTCCCTTTTGCAAAATGCAGCGATGACTAGTACTGACTGAGGAATGAACGCACTGCAACGGCCGTGTGAATGATACAACCCAAGCCCGCTGCTTGGCCAGAGCCTGGTGCCCAGGGACGCCCGGGAAGCGTCACTATCCAGTGCAGCAGGTGTCCAGCCAGAGCCGCAGCAGTGACTTAAAGTGTGAATAAATAACTGAGCTTCTTCCTCCCGCTGCCCAAACAGCCCGGTGCCAGAACTTAATTAGTTAAGTGTAAACCACAGAGCAGCCGTGCCACAGATGCAAGTCGCTTGTCCAGATGTGCCCGGTCCAGAGATCTGTGAATTTTGGAGCACAGCTTTGCGAAAGGAGACGTGATAAAACCCAGCAGAGAACAACTGGAGGACTGCAGTGTTCTCTGTGCTGCACAAAACTATTTTTTTTTTGTCGGTCTCACTGATGGAATCGGAGTCACTCTCGTGACAGCTTGCACCCTGTTCTGAGATTGGGCTGTCGTTCCAGGGGGAAATCACTTTCTTTCAGGTGGACCCTTTTGCCTGTCCCTGCCTGTCCGCCGACGGCAGCTGGCAGCTGGTGAACTGCTCTCACGCCTTTGTGGCCCTCTCATTCGGGTCTTGGGCATCCTCCTCTCCGGCCCACGAACTCGCGGTGGTCTGAGTTCAGCAGCTGTGCTCTGGAGACCATCCAGGACAAATGTCCCCGGGAAGGACCAGGAGTAGGTGCAGGGAGGAAGCGGGGACACTGATATGCGGTTCTTTTCTGGGCTGCTGTGCAGGGGAGCGCAGAGTGGGGTGAGCTGGAAGGGGGCGGGGGGCGAAGTGCTGGCACTTAGTAGTGCTTCAGTAAACGTTTGTGGAGTGAATGAATGAACCGAGGGCATGTTGAATGAGTGAATGGTGTGTTGAACGAATGAAGGGCCTGTTGAATGAATGAATGAATGAAAGGCCTGTTGAATGAATGAATGGAGGGCGTGTTGAATGAATGAATGGAGGGTGTGTTGGAGTTGTGCCGCAGAGGCTCAGGGTGGCATCTAGAATGCCAATCTAGGTTTCCCAACTCCGAGATGGAGAGTCTCTTGGGCATTCACTCTGGGGACGACGCCCCCACTCTAGGTCACTTTGTTTGTGCCGTTGTCTAGAGTTTTGCAGAGTGGCCTCTGTCCCTGTTTGTAGTGCCCACCCCTCTGGGTTGACGTCGGTCAAAAGCAGTTTTTGAAGCGCAGGTGCTCAGGCGGGCGCTGTGGGGTGGGCAGTTTGAGGCTGTCTTTCTCTCCCTGGGCTCCCAGCAGTGCAGGCCGGGCACACTCCGGAGCCAGCAGGAGCTCAGTCTGGCTGGGCATCCAGGGAAGGGGTCACCGGACAAGAGGTGGGGGCAGGGCCGGAACGTGGGGGGCCTTGAGGAGCAGTTTCGGCTTCTCCTGTCGGCACTGGGGAGCCCCTGAAGGACTTGGCCTGAGGGAGCGAGGGCTCCTTTGAGACTTTGGTCTCATCCCTTGGCCTCCGGGAATCTGAATTTGTAGGATCTTCCCCCGGCAGCCGTGGCAGGGATCACCAGAGATGCGGGCTGTACGGTGCCGCAACAGCATCTAAGCTGGGGAGACATGACGGGTGTGATCTTGGGCCATCTCAAGGTCAAACAGTCACCTTGCACAGTTTGCCCATGTGGCGTATGAACGGCCACAGGCGGGGCGGGATAGTGCCCTCTTCGCCAAGCACGGGACCTCCTTCCCGGCTGTTTCCAGCTGGGACAGGCAGGAGGGGCTTCTACGAAGGACGGGTCTGCAGTTTCCCCATCCGCCTGTTTCTTCGTCCTGGGCCCAGGACGTGTGGAGGGGGAGAGTGCAGGCCTGGGGGCAGCCGGCCCTGCGCCCAGGCCCGGCTCTGCTGCACACCGGCTGTGTGACCTTGGGCAACTTCCTTGCCCTCCCTGAGCCTGTTTCCACGCCTGTAAGGTGGGAGAGGCTGTGTTCTGAGAATGAAAAGGGTAAGATGTGTGCAGCATTGAGTGCAGGGCCTGTGCACAGCGCGCGCTCAAGAAGCGGTTGTGCTGGCTCTGCGGGAAGTGAGGACTTGCTCGCGCGCGGATGCTGGGAGAGCCTGAGTTGTGCCCCGGCGGCTGGTGCTGATCAGGTCACCTGGCTGCGTGTGCTCCCGAAGGTGGGGACAGAGGTTGACAGAAGAGGACGCAAGGGGTCCTCTCCCAGTGCACTCATCTTCCAAATGAGGATTCTGAGGTCCAGAGAGTGCCATGCCTCGGAGAGCACACAGCCTGTGTATGGCAGAAATGCTTCCAGAAACCGGGTCCTCTGGTCCCTGGCAGTACTGGTTTACTGAGGCTGTCATAACACATTGCTGCACACTGGGAGGCTTAAAACAGTAGAAAGTTATTCTCTCCCGGTCCTGGAGGCCGGAAGTCTGAGAGCAAGGGGTCCACGTGGCTGCATTCCCTCTGGAGGCTCTAGGGTGGAGCTTTCCTGCCTATTCTGGCTCTGGGCAGCGCCAGGTATCCTTGGCTTGTGGCCGTATCACTCCATTCTCTGCCGCCATCTGCACGCAGCCTCCTCTTCTGTGAGTCTGTTGTACGGACATTTGCTGTTGGATTCAGGGCCCACCGGACAACCTGGGATGGTCTCCTCATCTTGAGATCCTTCATTTAATTATAGCTGCAAAGACCCTTTTTCCAAATAAGGTCCTGTCACAGGGCGTGTGCATTAGGATGTGGGCATGTGGTTTTGAGGGCCCCACCCAGGCCACCCCACTGTACCTGATCTCACATCCCACCAGAGCTCTGCGGAGGCCTGGCTGGGCACAGTGGGTGGTGGATTTTGACTTTCTATTGAGAGTGTGGTTTTCTTCCCTGGGGGACACGGTGGCCTGCCTCCAGCAGAGGCGTGGAGCCTCCCTTCCCCGCACTTTCTGCTGTGTTTGGCAGCAGCCCTCCAACCTGCGACAGCTGGCGGGGGGGCGGGGGAGCAGCTGGGGCTGGGGGAGCTGCCTGTGCTACCAGGCAGATTCTCCTGGGGGCTCGGTCCTTCCTTCCTCACTGGAGGACCAGGCCGCCAGCAGAAGCTTCCAGAGCACTCTGAGCTGAGTCAAATCTCTTTTTCTCTTAGTCTGGCTCAGGCTGCAGAGTCCCAAGGGTGCAGGGAGCACGGGGGCCACTGGCTGCTAAAGCAACGCTGAGAGCGAGTTAGAGACGCTCCCGCCGAGGTGGTGAGTTTCTGAGATATGCAGCGCGCCCTGATTTAGGAGCCTGGCAGGAGGCCAGCAGCCTGGGGCTGCAGCGCGGCCCAGGGGTTGGGGGCTGGGGGCTGGGGCTGGGACGGTGCCACCATCCATCATCGCCATGGCTGGGCACCGTGCTCCGTGCCCCACCGACAGCCAGCTGCCCTGCCGGAGGCTCTCCGCCTGCCTCACTCCATCCTCCTGTCGCCTCTTCATGCTGGGTGTGACCCCCGCACTGCCGGTGTGCTTGTCAACAATTTCTTAGAGTCACCAGCTAGGTTGCCAGGCCTGGGTTTGTCCTCCCCGCGTGACTCGGACCCTCAGTCTTCTCTTGTGAGAAGTGGAGAAGGGGGAGATGGAGGCTGTGGGTGCCTGGCCAGGGGAGATGCTGTGGGGAGAACCGGCCTGTGCTGGAGCAGCAGAACCAGCCCAGTGTGGCCCTGGGGACGGGGAGGCAGCTGCCCACCGGGCAGGACAGAGCGGGTGTGGGAGGAGGGAGAGAGCAATCTGCGAGGCCTGAAGTTGGAGATGCATCTTTCTAGGCCGTTTCTTCTCTTCGCCCCAGGTACTGCCAGCCCATCAGGATAAAGGGCTGCAGGCACGCCTGGCTGGTGCCGTGGCTGGTTCAGGGCGGGAAGGGGACGTGGATGCCTCTTGGTCCTGGGCCAGCCCCCACATTTTACTGAGGGAAGACACAGGCCCAGAGAGGGATGTGCTCACGGTGGCAGAGGTCTGAAACAGAGTTGGGACTCGAACCCCGCTCTCTTGCCTTCCCGCCTGGCCCTCTCCCCACCATGACCCAGGGGCTGCTTGTGTTCACTGGCCTCAATTGACCAGAGCAGAGCTGGCCTGGACGGACGGAGCAGGTGATTTAGGCAGACCGGGAGGGGCCTGGGCCCCAGGCCACAGAGACTGGGCCTTGCTCTTCAGGCAGCAGGAGCCATGGAAGCTTGCCACAGGAGAATGTCCTGAGTGAGCTTCAGGTGGGTGAAACTGGTGACTGAAAATGGGTCTGACTGAGAAGACACCAGTCAGTTGGGGCAGAGAGAGGACTCAGGGCCCAGCCTGGGAGCCACCTCCTCCAGCAAGCCTTCCTTTCTCTCTTCTGGGTTTCCAGGGCTCCCTGTGCTGCCTGGGTCACAGCCTGCTGTGCTGACTCTATCTGTACACTCCCCGAGGACAGGACTGGGGGGTCTCCTACTTTTCCCAGCGCTGGATGTAAAGTCTCCTTAATAATCCATCCACTGGACAATCCAGATGATCAGGGTGGAAGACCCGCTTGGGAAGAAGAGCTCTGGGTGTGAGCAACGGCGGGCAGGGGACCGCCAGGCCTCAGTGGCTGACCACATTCCCTGGGAAGGCTCCTAGGCTCCCAGACAGCTGTGCCCTGCCCTTCTGGACTCTTCCCTCTGCGAGATCCTCAGTGGGCTCTCAGAGCAGCAGTCAGACTCAGGAGTGGAAACCGTTCCTGCTGGAAGATGTTGTTGGGAGGGGGGCCGGGGACCCTGCCCTTTGCCATGGCACCCAGGCTGACAGGTGGGGCGACGCGGACCTTTCCTCCTTCGGCGGCAGGAGCCCCTACTTCACGGCCATCTGCACTTAGCGGGAGGGAGGGCCGCACTCCGGGGCGGGGGTGCTTTCTGCCATCCTCGGGAGAGCAAGCCTGATTTTACAAGTTCAGAGTTCATCCAACAGGTTATCTGTCTTTTTATTTCCAGAGAGATACTATAATTCTGGTATCAACTGTCTTTAATTTGACACTTGACTGAGAGAAAAAAAAAATAGCTGCTTAGTAATTCTGGAGTATTGATCTAGTGTCCAGGGGGGTGTGGGTTTGCGGTCTTCCCGTCAGGGGGAGGAAAGGCCGAGGACATAGGCGAGTTTTTTAAGGTGGTTTTTACTTTGAAGGAAAGGCTCTTTCTTCGGCTATTTTAAAAATGTTTTCTTCTTTGGAGGAAAAGTATTTAAACACTCTGTATAAAGGCTGATCAGAGGCCACCTCGCGAGCCTTGTCTGACGGCTTTGTTCAGCCTCCCTGGGTTGCGGGGGAGGAGAGTAGGGGTCCTCGTCACCAATCCAGCTCCGGATGGCGGGAGGCCTTTATGAAAACCGGCTTATGCCATCCAGCTGCATCTGATGATCTCAGACAGCGTTCTCTGGGGTTTTGACGCAGTGCTGAAAAATTCAGGCGCGTGGCTACGTTAACGAACAAGCTCCGTTAATCTGCGGAGAAGCTCCATGACAGCTGGAATTGTCACCCACGTCCCCAGGGTGAGTGCCTGGAGGAAGAGGCCAACTGGACCGTGAGAACTTGAACCCTCTGCCGCAGACTCTCGAGGGGCTTCCTGCGTGGCCACGCCGCGGCCTGAGAGCAGGGTGCCTTGCCGGCACCGTCTGCCACCTCAACTGAAACTCCGTTTGTTCTGGAGACCACGGCGGCAGAGATGGGAGGGTGGCTCTGGGTTTGTTAGTCTGCTGGGGCTGCCCAACCAGGTCCACAGACCGGGCGGCTTGAACAGTAGAAACTGGTTTCTCGTGGTTGTGGAGCTGGAGGTCCGGGGTCAGGGTGCACTTCATGGCTTACAGATTGCTGGCCTTCTCAGTGTGTCTGCATGTGTTGGAGAGAGGGGGAGATCCCCGCTCTTCCTCTCATAAGGCCACAGTCCTCTCAGATTAGGGCCCTGCTCTTATGACTTCCTTTAACCTTAATTATTAATTCCTTCTTACAGCCCCTGTCTCCAGATACAGTCACATTCGGGGGTTAGGACTTCAATATGTGAGTCTGGTGGGGACACAATTCAGTCCATAGAAGGGTCCTTGGCATGAGCTCTTCTTGGTTGAGGTGGTTGCTTCCCCAACCCCGCTGCCACCTCCTCCAGGAAGCCTTCCCTTCTCTCCGCTGGTTTTCCATGGGGTCATTGGTGCTGCCCTGGGTCACAGCCTTCTGTGTTGGCTCTATTGGCCAATGGGTCCTTCTCTGGGCTTAGTGCTAAGGTTAGACCTTGGGGAGCTAACAATGGAAAAGTACCTGTTGAGGTGGACCAGGTGTAGGTGATACACTGATGCCTTTCATCCAGGTAACCCAGATGCAATTTAGGAAGCATTCCCCGAGAATTTGTGTGCTTTCTGGATTAGTGATTGAGATTCCTTCCCTCTGGGCCTTCGTAGATACAGGTCTTGCTACCCGGAAGGCCTTCTTTCCCCTGCTTTGGTCCACTTCTTTTCCTTGGGATTCAGCCTGGTGTTTCCTCCTTCAGGAAGCCTTCCTGGGGTTCACAGCTCAGAGCCCAGAGTACCATCTCTGACATCACATATCTGTGTTCAGTCCCTTGCAGGCCAGGCCTGGCTGTCATCCCCCATTGTTCTGCAGTGCCTACCACCCTGCCTGGCACCGAGTGGGCGCTCAGTAAATATTCGTTGATGAGTGAGCCTCCTGGTGGTGCCTGGAACGGTGCCGGGTGCTTAATGGGCATGTGATAAATGTTTGATGACTTGAATGCATTGAAGTCAGCAACATGGATCAGTGGCAACGGCTAAAAAGACCGAGCCACAGCTAATAAAGCCCTCCCAGACCTGGACGTGGGTGAAATATCACAATTTATGTAAAGCTTTTCATTATAACTCTGCGGGGAGTCTCCTCCTGTATTAGCGTTTTCTAGACTGTCCTATCAGCAGCACTTCAAGGATAAAAGCTGTGAGTCGCAGGGGTGGCATGGATGAACAAACACGGGCTGTTTGCACATCCCAAATAGAGGTGGCAGCTGGTGGGCTGTCCTCCCCAGGTGCCTTCCCAGGGGCCTGGCCCTCGCTTGTGCCTTCAAAGGACCCCATCACCATCATCACCTGGAGCCACCTGATTGCAGCTAGGGGACAAGGAAAGCATCCCCCTCTGGTTGCCAGAAAAGCAGCCCTCAGAGTGGACCCAACACTCGCAGCCCCTGGGGGAGGGTACCCCTGGGGTGGGGGTGGGGCTACTGTGCCTCCGCCAAGTGGCTCTGCCCCAGGGCCGGGGTGGGGCCTGCAGGCAGCTGAGGGCCAGGCTGGCCAGCAGCCGAGGCTGACCACGGGGTGGGCGGGTCCAGTCCGTGTGGCCCAGCACTGGCACCGCATGCAAGTGTGGGGTGTCTGGGGTTTGCAGGGAGCAGGCAAGGCCTCGTCCCAGCTGCCACTGGCAGCGAGAGCAGCAGGACCACAGACCCCCGGCTCCAAGGAGCAAGGGCAAGGACTTAAACCTCTCCCCAGACACCCCTTCCGCATATTCTTTTTAAATGCCTGTTTTCCTCTTTCGCTATAGCAGTCACACACGCTCACTGTGAGAGCCAGGAGCATGTGGACGCTCATAAAGCAGGGAACAATTTTCTTTTTGTCCCAATGCCTTGAAGTTATCATCTTGACATCGTTTTTCCTTCGAACAGTTTCCTGTTTTGGGGACTGGAGGGTTGTGTGTCACATTTTGCTGCCAAATGGGTTTTAGACTTTTAGGTTGTCAAAGGTGTCTTGAAATCGGGGATTTGGTAGGGGACTTTGGCCTGCACCCACCTTGTGGGTTGTGACTGGGTCAGAGTCAAGCTCCCGGCACGGGATGGGCACACGGCGGGCAGGCGCCGGTTGGGTAGGTGTTCGTGGTCGGGATGCTGGCTGCTTAGATGGCGGGCAGCCTGCCTGGGGACGGGGCGCACGGTGAGCAGGCTCCTGGGCATGGGGCGCTGTGTGCAGAGTTGCTGCCGCGTCCGCGTTTCCGCGAGCCTCCACGTTGTGGTGAACCTGGACTTGTGCTCCGTAAATATCTGTGCCTGCTTTAATATTCCGAGTGTCTGCTCTCACCCTGCCCAGAGTGTGGAGTAAAATGGTCAACTGGGTAGAGTGTTTCATGCTCACCATGCAGCCTTGGGCGAGCGACTTGATGTCTCTGGGCCTCAGTTTCCCCGTCTGGAAAGCAGCTCTCTGAGTAGTGACCTGCCATCTGGACCCCTTCCACTGTAGCACTCCACTGTCTTGTGACCTTAACTTCCAGCCACGTGCACAGGAGGGAAGGCTCACAGAAGACCATGCGGGACGCTTAGGGCTGTTTTTTGCTGTGCTACTGACACCTCCTTTGACCTGCATGGAAACCTAGCTCCCTTTTCACTGCGGGGATGTCATTTTCCCTCCTTTCCACGCTGCCAACAGGATCCTCCCTTCATTTCCCTGGGTCTCTTCACCTCTGACCTCCCCTCCCAGGGAGAAGAGCAGAGGGGCCGCACCCTGGAGCAGGGAGAGTTGGCCTTGGGTCTCCCCTTGGGTCTCAGTTTCCTCATCTGTAAAATGGGGCATGGAGCAGTGCTCTCCTGAGGGGTCAGTGGGAATTAGAAAGAAAGTGCTGGGAAAGCCTTTTGGAAACGGGGTGGCTGGGGAGAAATGTGGGCCCTCCCCCCTCAGGCCCTCCCAGCGTTGCCCTTTCTGGGCCGTCCCCACCCTTGTGCCACTTGCTGCTGGGCCTGTTGGGCTCTCAGCTTCTGGAGGGCAGGTGCAGCTTCCGTGCACACCCACTGACCAGGCGGGGAAGCTGAGGCCTGGGGAGGAAAAGCACTTGCTGTGAACCACAGTGACCGTGGGAGAATGGAGACCTGAGCCCAGGTCTTAGACTCCCACACCAGTGTTCCTCCCTTCCCATCACCTGTGTGTGTGCGCGTGTGCACACGTGCGTGTGTGGTGTGCGTGTACATGTGTGTTGGTGCGTGGAGGGCAGGGCTAGCTCTCTGAGTTGATTTGTTGACTGGAGTGACAGTACAAAGCTGCGTTCATTCATTCATTCATTCAATACATGTAGGCTGAGGGCCTCCTATGCCCCAGGCAGAGCTGAGAGATGGGGAGGAACCAGGCAGACTCAGTCCCTGCCTGGTGTCAGGGGACACCGGCATTAAAGAATGAATTCTGTGGCTCCTTATTTAATTTCCCCAACTGTGATAACTGCTGGGAAGGAGAGGGTACTAGGAGAATGCTCCACCCAGGGGTCAGGCAGGCCCAGGGGTGAATGGGAGATGGCGGAGTGTTCCAGGCAGTGGGGACAGCGTGTGCAAAGGTCCTGACGGGGCAGAGACCATGGCTGTCCAAGGCAGAGTTGCTCAGGACACGAAGAGGCAGAATATAGTCTCAGAGAAGGCAGGAGGAGGTGCGCAGCGCTGAGGGCCACGCAGCGATGACAGGGTTTTAACTTAGCGGCAGTGGGAAGCCAGGACGGGGTTTAAGAGCAGGATGGGCACAATCAGGTTTGCTTTGCAAAGGAGCCCTGTGGCTGCAGGGTGCAGACAGGTGCGGCAGAGCCCGGGGGAGCCTCTGCCATCCATGCCAGTGCCGACACGGGTGTGGACGCTGGCGTGGAGGCTATGGGTCTGGGGAGAGGGGTGGAGTAGAGAGACGTCCCCTCAGACATCCACGGGGCCCGGCATGGGCGGGCGGTGTGGTGAGGGAGGTGTGTCCACCCTGACGGCTCCGATGTGGGTGCTGCCCTTCCCAGGAGAGAAAGACCATGTGGAGTTTCCGGCCCGGGCTCTCAGGTCCGAGGCCAGCACCTCTGCAGCAGTGGAAATCCACGGTGTGTGGTCAGTGCGCTGTGGACGGGGAGCCTGCAGGGGAGCCTGGGCATGAAAGAGTCTTGAGACGGGAGAAACCACGGCAGGTGACCGAGATGGTGCCAGCCAGTCCTGCCAGCCTCTTCCGGCCTCCTCCCTCCTCCCGCGTGGTTCTCGCCAGGGCCCAGAGAATCTGGCGTTAAATCCCGTCTTTGGGGATGAGGAAGCTGATGTGCAGGGAGGAAGGTCACGTGGGTTGTCCAAGGTCACATAACCTGTAAATGACGTGGCTCGTTTCCACTTGAGTGGGACAAGCTCCTAAACCTTAAACGCCTCCACGACACAGGTCTCAGGGGCCCGAGGCCGGGGTGGCAGGAGACAGCATGGGGAATGGGCACGCCTCACTGCACGCTGTCTGGAGAGGGTCCCTCCAGGCTGGCCCTGGACAGGACTGTCACGGGAAACCAGACCCATTCACAGTCAGTGTGCTCCAGGGACCTTGGCCGGGCCCGCCCAGGTTGTACTTCCCTGCGGTTTCCTTTATTTATTTGCCCTGGTACCATCTGACGCAGCTGGTGCAGGGAGAGGTGACCTGGACGGCTGGCTGGATGCTGAGAGAAAGAGTGCTCTGTCTTCGGGAACATCTGTCTGCCACCAATGGCCTCCGGCCGGGATGGCTGGTGCGGGGAAGGGCCGGGCCAGTGTTCTGGGTCGAGAATCCCCGACTGTTCCTGGAGAAGTCGCCTTGGTGCCCTTAATGAAGATCACGTTGGCCCAGAGCCCACGCCCGGCCACGATTTTGGCCGTGTGCTGAATTCTTTTTCCAGAAAGCACTTATTAATTAAAAAAGAAAAATAGTGCATGCTCATTAGAAAGTGCAGAGAAGCAGGAAGCAGGCAGGCTGTGACGGCCGTGCAGATGACCTCCGTGGGCTGTCTTTGCTGACTTCGTTCTGTCTTTTCTGTGGAGCAGTCTGCGACTGTACGAATGGGGGTGGAGACGCTCCCGACCACCACCTCTGTTCGCTGGCCCGTGTCTCTCAGCTCCCGTCCTGCGTTCTCCAGTCCCCCACAGTCCTCGCAGACACGCCTGTTAACAGCAGCCTAAATGTCCACAGACTGGATATTCCAAAGTGTATTTGACGAACCCTTTGCTGTTGGTTATTTTCGGCTCTCCACGAGTGTGAATATACCATTTTCAGAGTTTCAGATCCTCTCCCGGCGAGAGATTCCTAGAAGTGGAGCCACTTGTTAAAGGGGATGAACAGTTTTGGGGATCTGTATGAAGCCGACCTCTTGCTTCCTATAGCTGGGATGACAGACGGCTGGGCCCTGCTGGGGGATGAGATATCTCCTGAGCGGGTGGACGTGGGTGACGTTGCGGATTCTACAACAGGCAGCCCCGGCACAGGAGCATCTCGGGGCAGTGCTCAGGGATAGGCACTGCTGGGGGAGATGAGGTGCTTCCTGTGGCCACAGCAGGGCACACCTGCGGTGGCTCATTTCAAACAAGCATCTCTTTACGGCACGGCTTACTGGAGTTTCTCCTTTCTGCCGGCGGCGTGGTGGCACATCCAAATGATTCCTGCTCGTTTTTCCTTTTGTTTTTGTTCGTGCTGTCTGAGCCCCTCCTGGCTGTGGTGTAGGGCTCTGCCGCTGCCAGCCATGACCGTAGCTAAGGCCACCTCAGAGGCTGAGAAGGGGCAGCTTTGTTAATTTAAAGTCTCATTAGCTGAAAGGTTCTGAGCATAACACACACACACACACACGCGCGCGCGCGCGCACACACACATGCACACGCTCACGCACACGCGCGTCCCTGATAAACGGCCATTAAGGAAGATGGCGGAGGAAGCGGTGTCGGGCGTGGGAGTGCCCTGGCAGGAGAGGAGGACTTCTGCGGGCAGATGTGGGGTGAGGGGATTTCTTACAGGGGGTAAAGCTGGAGTCAAGGCCCACTCGGGGGACAGATGTGAGAACCAGTGTCCTCTCCTATAACCAGGACAGGGGCTGGGGGGCGAAGGGGTGGAGGTGGGGTTAGGATCAGACTTTGAAGGCCTTGAATGCCAAGGTCGGGGTTCAGATTTTATCCTATAGGTCAGTGGTCCCCAATCATTTTGGTACCGGGGATTGTTTTTGTGGAAGACAATTCTCCACTGCCCGGGGTCGGGGTGAGGGGGGATGGTTTGGGGATGTTTCGCGTGCATTACATTTATTGTGCACTTTATTTCCATTATTATTACATTGTAATATATAATGAGATAATTATACAACTCACCATAGGTGGGGTCCCTGCTGCAGGCAATGGGAGCCATTGATGGCTTTTGGGCAGAGATATCTGAATTCTACCATAGATGTCAAAAAAGCTATCATCGAGTGGATTCAATTTCATTTCCCAGAAGCTGATTTAAAAAAATAAAGCCTACCCTGTTTCCTTGTTATTTATTTTCTAAATCACTCCAGTTCTTCGAGCTCCCTGCTTGTCTGGGTTTTGGATAATTGGGAGTTGTCTTGGCTGTAATAGTGAGGCCATCCTGGACAGTGTTTTTTTGAGTCCCCCAGCCCTCCTGGAAACCTCTCGAGGGCCTGAACCAGGGCTCCCAGGGCCTGCTGACCCCAGGACAGAGGCCCCAGGTGCAGCACCTGACCACCGGGGTGTTTTTACCTGCCGTTCCACTGACCTGCAAAGTGTGTTTCTCCTGAAGTAGGGTTGTGCCTCTGTACACAACATGCTCAGAGTCAGCCAAGTGTGACCAAGGACCAAGGACCAAGGTCATTCCCTTGATTGAAGCCTACTCCGTGCCAGGTGCGTGGTTGGCACCCTCCATCTGCCACCTGATCCCATCCGGGCCTGGACTCAGCTGGGGCGCTGATGCCTCCGGAGGCCCATGACTGACCTTATGCTCCGGTCACGGTGAGCAGAATGACCCGTGGGCCTCTCTCTGCCTTTCTCCTTTGGCTGGTTCCTGACTCACCCCGCTGTCTGCTCCTTCACTTGGTGGTGTGTCCCGAGAGCCGGCTGTGGGCCGCCTGGTGGGAGCGCTGAGGGTGTGGCAGGAGGTCAGCCCTGGATGGGCGTCTGCTGAGTTGAGTGGTCAGAGAGGGACAGCCGGTGGAAGGTGGTCGGAGCACCTGTTGCGTGCCAGGCGTTGAGCGGGTGCCTGCTGCTTCATCTCTGCAGACCACACCATGAGGCAAGTGGTGGATGTCTCCATCTCACACATGGGGAAACTGAGGCTTCGGAAGGTAAAAACCGTGCCCAAGGCCCTGTCACTGCCAGTCTGAGTCTGGAGCCCTATGTGTCCCTGAACAGCTGAGTTCTCTGGGGGAGGACAGAGACTGCCACCCTGTTGCGCAGATGGGGAGCCTGAGGCTGGCCCGAGACCACAGCTCCTGTGAGCCCTAACTGAGCAGTCTCCACTGCAGTCTGGGTCCTGCCTCCCCACACTGGCCTTCTGGAATTGGGTCATGGAGACTTTCAGCTCGTCAGAGTGGCCTCTCACATTGACGTGGAGCACCTTTGTCAGGGAGCACCTTCCCCATCCTCGCAGGGGCTCTGGGCCACTGGAGGGAAGACTCCTCCCGCCCCTGGGCCCCACCAGTAGCTGCCACAGGCAAATCCTCCCGTGTGCCATCTCTCCCCCTCCCTCCTCTCCTTCAGCCTCCTCCCCTCCCCTCCCCCTCCTCCAACCCTTACTTCTCCCCCTCCCCCATGGCCGCCCACACAATGAGGCGATTGTGCCCAGCAACCCAGTGGAGCCCAGGAACATGGTGGAGGCCTGATTTCCATGAATAATCAGATTGCCGGCCAGGACTGCAGCAGGCGGCAACCTGAGCTCAGCTGGCCTGCCGGGTGGTTTGCTTCTTGGCTTTGTCTCCAGATGGAGAAGCCCTGGCTGGGTGCCCCCTTGCCCCGGCAGTGAGCAGAGAGACAGGGCTGGGCGGTGGGGCCTGGTGGGCAGCGTGCGGCCAGATGTCCCTCGGAGGTGTGGGAGTGGCTGGTCGGGTCCGTGGATGGAGAGTGTTGGCGGGGCTGGGCTCCACGCACCTCATGTAACGCCTGCGCTCTGTGGCCTGTGCCACGTGGTTACGGTGCAGTCAGGACGATCCCCTCCTTGTTGCAACTGTGCGGGTGGTAGATGTGCCCAGCATTGGATGTGGCATTCCCCATCCAAGGAGGCACTTTCTGGGGCTGGGCCTTGGCTTCCTCACTGTCCAATGGGTGTTCTCTCCCTGCAACACCGGGTCATGGTGCAGACTGGCTGGGATGATGAATGCAGCGTGCTCAGCGCACAGTAGGTGCTTAATCACGATAATGCAAATATGACCGGCCTTCCATGGCCAGTGCTGGAGGAGGGAGTCCTGGGGCTCCCTGAGCCCAGCCTGCCAGAGCAGAGCCCGTGGGGACCTTCTCTTGGCTGTGCCCCTGGCCAGGGGTCCATGCTGGGGGCCCTGGAGCAATGCCCTTCTCAGCACCAGGAGCTGGACCAGTCACAGCCCTGCCTCTCCCTCTGGGCTGCAGTGACACCTGCTGGCCACCCCAGGCTGACCTCGTTTCTGTGCCTGCTTGGGGTGCTCTCTCCGGGGTGCTCCCAACCGCCCCCCACCCCCCGCCGGCCACCCATGAAAAACACCTGCTGAGCCCCCTGTTCTCACTGCTTCTGGGAGCCAGAAGTCTCTTTTCCTCTGGGTGGACACCGGGGACCCTCTTTTTCTCTCTGGTGGCGTCAGTGACAAGCCTCGTGTTGGCAACACATTCATGTTGTCAGCCAGATTTTATGAGCCAAGATCAGGCCTGCTGGTGGCAAGCTCTGCCCCTCTCCAAAGGCCTTGAGGTGGGGCTCGTGGGGGGCCTGGGGACTTGGCCCAAATCTGGGGCAAGGCAGCGTGGATGTTGAGGGCCCTGGCACTCTGCCAGACCCCACCTTTCCTCCCACTGCGCCCCCACCCCCCCCGCAACACTGAGGACACTGGTCTCATCCCTAGCCAAGGCCAATCTGCACCTGTGAGGCACTGATGGCTGGTGGTTGCAAGGATGGAACTTGGGGAGGTAACAAAATCTCTCTGAGCCTCAGTTTCCCCATCTGTTAAATGGGAATCGCAGTAGCCCTGGCCATTCAGAACTGCGGGGAGGGGTGAGGGGTTAATATTTGCAAATGCTGGTCCAGCACCAGGCCTGCTCCTTGCAGGTCAGCAGCAGAAAACACACTCTTTCTAGAAAGCGACCCCTCCTCTCCTGTGTGGCTTTCGTCTGTCACTCAGTAGTCCCTGGCCGCTGGGGACAGGAGGGGCATAGGTGCCGTGACTCCCCAGCCCCTACTGGGTAAGGCCCATGTGCAGCCTGGCATCCAAGGTGCCAGACCAGCTTTGTGGCCACCCTTGCCCAAACATCAGCATCTTCCAGCTTTGTGGGCGTGCAAGTGAGCTGACCCCCCGGGACGCCCGAGCCCCACTGTCTTCTGTCTTCAAGACTCGGCTGACCTCTCTCCTCCCCTGGACACCATGGGCTCCCTCTCTGGGCTGCTGCTCTGTGTTAGCGGAGAGGGCTGGGATTCCTCAGCCCACCCCTTCCCTTCCTGGAGGGCAGAGGTCCTGTCTGCGTCACCCAGCAGCCCCAGTGCCCGCCTGGGGTCCCACGCCATGCTCCGTGGCTGAGGGAGGAACCTGTGAACAGCCCCCAGAGTCGGGCTGGAAGGAAACACCACGCTGCCTTATGCCGCTCCCCGTCAGTGGGGCTGCAGCCTGGTCCCCTCATGAATGCCACTTTTGTGTTCGCCTGCTGGCCCCCGCCCCTCCCCCAGCCCTTCCAGCCAGCCCCCACCCCAGGGATCATGATTGGTGGGAGAGCGGAGAGCTCTGGCAGGGGAGTGAAGACCTGACACTGTTTACTCTGCCCTTGACAGCCTGGGCCCTGGCACGCCTGCCCCAGGCCGAGTGTCCCCCTGCGCAGTGGCAGGAGGGCTGTGCTGATGCCCGTCAGGCTCCTGCTCCCAGGCTCAAGGGCTCATTCTCCTGCATCCTAGTGTGAGGCTTCCGAAGGATGAGGATCGTGTGGTCCTCACCCTGCCCTGTGTGACCCCAAGAGCAAGGCTAGCCCAGACTCCAGCCAGCCATAGGCAGCACTGTTGGACCCCTGATGCTGCTTGGGGGCTGGTACCAGCTGGCACTGAGGCGCCAGGCTGTGTGCTGGTCCTACACTCCAGAGGGCCCAGAGAGCCTGTGGGTCCACAAGACTGAGCCCCCCGGGTCGGCCTCCCCCTTGCAGGCCTCATCCCGATACCTGAGACCCTGCAATTCTGTGCTCTGCTGGCCCAAGCTTGCTTCCAGGGCCTGCGAAACCTCGTCTCCAGGCCTGTCCCCTCAGGGTGGGCTGCATGGCCAGCACGTGCACTTGGAGGCCTGTGGGCCGGCTGAGTGGGGGACAGAGGGGAGTGGATCTTGGCCATGGGGGCTGTGTCCACACCCATGCACACAAGACCCCTTGGGCTCCAGGATGGGCCCATGGTGGGTGGAGAAAGGGGCAGTTTGGGGACATCCACATGTGCTCATCCTGGGCTCTGCGCATACTAGTGGGAGGCAGGGGTGAGTTCTGGGCATGGAGGTACCCCAGCCGGGATGAATGAGGAAGGGTTGGGGCATTGGAGAGGGAATCATGGGAGGTTAGAGGGTCAGCCTGGTCTCTCCTGGGGTCTAGCTTTGGCTTCTTGGATAAATCCCAGCGGCCAGGATGCCCTGAAATTGTGGGCGACAACATGGCTGTCTCTGGGGAGGGTGCTGGGAACTCTGTCCAGCTTCTGCCGGGTCAGCGATCCAGACAAGGATGAGAACTGCTGGCCAGGATGCTCCGGCAGATGTGTCTCAGGGCTCTTTGTGGACAGCATGTGTCTCAGGGCCACTGGCGGTTACGAGGGACGAAGGTCTCTCCGCCTGCCTATCTGACTCCCAGCTTCAGCGCTGGCCATAATGTGATTGTCACGGGAAGGAGGAAGCAGGTGGACCCGCAGGAGTGACAGGGAGGGGCTACCCGAGTGGGGGGCAGAAGCAAACGTGTGTGAGCCCGAGGTCCTGGGCCCTGGCTTTGCCCAGGCCCGGTGCTCGACTCTGTCCTGCCCGCGTCCTTGGTGTCCCCACACTGTGCCCAGCGCCCTGCCGCAGGGACTCTGGCAGAGCTGGCCATGGATGTGGCTTCCCAAGCCTGGCTCCAGTCGAACAAGTATTTGGCTCCTCTGGAATGAGCCTGGTGGGAAGATTATAAAAAGCGACCCAGGGCCGCAGAGTTGTGCGCATTGCGGGATTAGTGGGGCATTAGCGAGGCCTCGGGAAGGGGCCGGGTGGGGGGGCCCTGCTGCCCCCTCCTGCTTCCCCCAGCCCCACCAGCTGGACTCCTAAGCCGGGAGTGGCAGTGGAACACACTGGGGGGAGCCGCCCTGCGGCGGGATGAATGGCGACGCTTTGCCGCCAGGCGGGCAGCTGGAAGCAGGCGAGGTGGCGGAGGCTGGGGCGGCTGTGGAATGTCTGAGTGCGTCAGTGCCCTGAGGAGGAGTCGGGGTTGTCAATCAGGCGTGGCCGCCAGACAGCCAACTCTGCTGCTAGTTTCCCCTTAGAAACGTTCCCGCCGACGGCTCTTTCTCTCAGCGACACCAAGTTCCTTCGGGTATGGATTGCCGGCCTCAAATAAATCTCTTGGAGACCGTCTGGCCTGGAACATCAAAGAACAGCTGGAGATAGCTTGTCCCCTTTCCTTTGAAAAAAAGGAAGCGAAAGCACCCACACGTCCGTGCAGCGAGAGCGTGTTAGATCCCGGGGGGCGGGTGGTTTCTACTTGGTTGGTTTCTGTTGTTCTTTCTTCACACAGGTGTGTGGGGAAGGAGCTGAGGCTCTCAGATCTGCAAGGCTGTGCCCACCCTAATCGTCTCACCCTCCCCAAACAAGGGGGATGGGAAGCCATGGTCTGGGGCTGCTTCTCGCGGGCACCCCCATTCCAGCATCCCACCCCCTTCCCCTGGGGCCCCGCCGGGCCCGCCCAGCTGCCTTTGGGCCCTCCTGCTCCGTGTGACTTTAAGCTCGGTCCACCCACCCTGAGCTCTCTGTGCGCCCCCATCCTGCCATCCAGCCAGGCACACAAGCCAGGAAGCTGGTGTTGACCTGGACTCATCCTCTCCCAGAGCCCCCCAGACACCGAACTGCCCTGGCTCTGGCTGCCCTCTGAGCTGAGGCGGGAGTACAGGGCTGGAACAGCCAGCCCCTGCCCAGCTCTGATTGGCAGAAATCAGGTTCTGGTCAAACTGGTTTTTTGCCTTTGGGGGCTGATAAGACAACACAAGCCTGGCAGAATCAGGGTAAGAGAATGAACCAGGGCCACGGGGACTGAGATAGGAAAGGCATCGCTCTGCCCTTCAAAGCCACTGAAAAGTGGGTTAGGCAGGCGCTGAGCGGGATCCTTGCACTGTCTTGCATCTCGGGCACAGCTGCTGCCTGAGGAGCTCCCTGGAGGGGCCTGGGCGAGGGAGGTCTGGAGGGAGGAGCGAGGTCCGGCCAGGGGTGGAGCAGGAAGCATGCTGGGCAGAAAGGGTGGGGGCTTTCCTGGGGAGCCAGTGGAGCCCAGGGCAGGGAGAGAGAGAAAGCTGGGTCCCTCTGAATGCACCGCCCGGCGCGCAGGGAGAAGTTGTTATTTGCCTCTCCTTCTGCAGCGCTCACCAACGCCCGCGAGTCCGGGAAATGAGGCAGCCCTGCCTCTGCCTTCCCGCAATGCAATGACGGTGGCGTTAGTCCGCCCACCACAGGCACCGCTCTAAGCACGTGCACACGCTGACTCTGGGCTCGTGACGGCCTGTGGAGTCGGTACTGCCATGGTGTCCATGTGCACACGAGGAACCTGGGGCACAGGGAAGGGAAAGAGCTTGCCAGTCTTTGAATCCTGGTGGTCCCGTCTCCATGCCCTTCAGCCACCACCTGTCATACTGCAGTGGCCTGAGGGGACCCTCTCCTGCCCACCTCCTGCCAGCCTTCGTCACCTCCAGGCTTTGCCCAGTTGCTCTCTGCATGCAGTCCCGACCTGGCACTGGTCTAGGCTCACGTGGAGGAGCCACGTGTGAGTGTGTCTGGCCACTGGGCCCCGGGGCTTCTGCAGGGTCCCACTGCCCGTGCAGCTGTGTCCTGTCCCAGCTATGCCCCTGCGCAGCCGTGTCCTGTCCCAGCCACGCCCCTGCCCAGCCGTGTCCTGTCCCAGCCACGCCCCTGCCCAGCTGTGTCCTGTCCCAGCTGTGTTCCTGCTTCTTCCACGACCTTGCACAGGTGGCTCCCTCTGCTAAATACCCTTCTTGTGCCCTTCCTGCCTCTTCTATGAGGCTCAGCTCTCCGGGATGTGCTCCCTGACCTCCCTGGTCGCGTTGGCCTTTCACCTCTCTGTAGGGTCAAGCCTCAGTCGCCAAGACTCAGTTTAGCATCACCTCCTTGGGTCCCTGCAGTCTCTGGTCCCTCCATCCAGGCCTGGATGGACTCATCCTTCTCTCTCTGGTTCAGACACTGTCTGGCCACCTCTGGATCACACAACACAGCCCAGAGCTTGACATTCATTTCCTTTCTTCATTCATTTGTTTAACACCTACTACGTGCCAGGCACTGTGCTAGGCATCGAAGACACAGCAGCCTTCGAAATGGAAAACTCCTACCTCATGGAGCTTGCGTTCCAGTGGAGGAGCCGCTGAGCAAGTGCCAAAGTGCACCCATGCTCCGGACATGCTAAGGGGTCCCACACTGGCCTGGGCAGCAGGGAGGGGTGGAGCACACCGGGCTGTCCTCCCTCAGGGCAGAGGCCCAGGCTGGCCCCTGCTAGCCCCTGGGAGGCAAGGTCCCTGGCAGACGCCAGGCTGGCCCAAATCCTCACAGTGACCCCAACAGCCCACACTGAGTATTGTGAGTCCTCGGCCCCAGCAGAAAATGCATTTCCTGAAACCACCAAAATGAGCTGAAAACGGGGAGTTTCCCTTCTTTCTCCATTGCCCATGCTCCCCTCCCACATGGTTTGCCGCTCTGCATGTGTCTCTGGGTTGCATTCTTATTGAGCTGGCCTGTGCCAGGTCGGGGCTGGCTGCAGAGAGCAACTGGGCAAGGCCTGGTGTAGTGGCTGAGGGGCATGGAGACGGGACCACCAGGATTCAAAGACCGGCAAGCTCTTTCCCTTCCTTGTGCCCCAGATTCCTCGTGTACACATGGACACCATGGCAGTACCGACTCCACGGGCCGTCATGAGCCCACGGAGTCAGCGTGTGCACGTGCTTAGAGCGGTGTCTGCAGTGGGTGGGATCCTTTTTCCTGCAGGGTTCTTTCCTAGGCAAATCCAATACACAGAGAATCACATCTGTGGGGGGGACCTATCCTTCTCCCCTCCTACGCCCCCTGTGGTGGCCTCTGTGCCACCCAGGGACCCACAGGCAGCACCCTGTCTGATGGAGCAGTGGGGAAGTGGAGAGATGGCTCTCAAGCTCCTCCAGTAACAAAGTGGGTCCAAAGTGTCTACACCTGTGCTGTGTACACCTGCAGCCCACCCTTCCTAGCTCAGCACTTAATGACAAGAGTTCTGTCTTGTTCACTGGTTTCTGTCTCTGGTCTCATCCCTATGGCCCGACTGTGAGCTCTTCGTGGGTGGGCACCATCTCGTGCCCCAATATTTGTGGGGCAGTTATTTGCAAGGATGCCAGATGCAGACGAGTCAGATGCAGTGACTACCCTCAAAAAGCTTGCATGTTGCTGGAGAAATGACATGTACATGGCTGGTCACTGTGTGGTGGCTCCCGCGTCACTCAGAAGAAAAGCCAAGATCATTATTGGGGTCTGCATGCTGGTCTTTGGCCTTGCTGAGCTGGCCCCTGCCTCAGGGCCTTTACACTTGCCATTTCATCTTCTGGAGGCCCTTCCTGCCCCCAGATGTCTGCCTGGCTCTCTGCCCTCCTTCAGCTGCCACAAGTTCCCCACTTCTCATTGAGGCCCCCCGACCACCCCGTTTTTTTTCAGAGCGCAAGATAAGACTTTATTTTTTTACAGTAATTTCAGGTTCACAGCACAATTGAGAGGACGTACAGACATCTCTCGTGTACCCTGCCCCCACACAAGAGGAACTGCACTCGAGGTTATATGTCAGAATCCTGAGAAACGTGGGTTGAAGGTGTCTTCCTCCCAGAAGGTTTTGTGTTTGCTTCTGAAAGTTGTTTCAAAGACCACAACAAATTTCTATGTTAATTGTTCAGTTTTTCTACTGGGACAGGAATAGAACAAAGTCAAAATTCTAACTTACATGAGATGCAGGTCAGAGCTTATGACTCAACCAGGTAAGCTCTTGCCCTACCAAGAGACAGACAGACAAGCGTTCGGTCTCTGGTCTACCTCCTCCCTGGATGTACAGCCTTTTGAAAGTTCTGAATTTGTGAGTTACGTCAGGGCTGGCTCCCTGCCTGGTGTGCCCCAAAGCCTGTTTCTCGTCCTCTATAGTCTGTAACACTTAAACCCACAGTGCAGCTGCGGCATCAACTCACACACTTTACCTCTGGTTTTCAGGTCCCTCTGCATAGCTGGCATCTGGAAACTCTTATTTTCTTTCAAGCTGAATTAGGCATCGAAAAGAACGTTAGCCTTGTGTTGCCCATCATTTCTAGCTGCTTGTGATGGAAGAGTTTCCACTTAGTCCACCAGATTGCCTGAAATGGGAGCCCTAACCTTGCACGTTTAACATGTGAACAGAACTTATAAACTGGTTGATTGAGAGGCATCAGAAGATGTCACGAGATTGCTAGCTTCCAGACTTGGCTCTGGAGTACTTGCCAGCAAACAGCAGGACAAATGGCAGGGGCTGCTGCAGATGACCTCTGGTTTGGTAATAAATTCTTCTTGTCCCAGGCATAATATATAACACGAAGACGAGGGTGTGCTTTAGTATAGAAAGTCTTGATAGATATCATTCTCTATATTATGGTGTATATCTCTACAAATTCAAAATTATGTTCAGCTCACCAAGGCAACTAAAAAATGATTATTTTTATGTAGCACACTCAGGAACACAACCCCTATATACCTCTGGGAGTGTTCTGATGCTTAAATCATTAAGACAACAGATGTAATAATCTCTTCCCATATTTAAAAGCTTAATATCCAGAGTCGACATAGATATTCTTTATAATTAAGCATATCCTATAAAAATATATCACTCTAGCACGCCCAGGGCCCACCCTGCCTGCTCTGTGCCCGCTCTTGGTTCTGTTTTTCTCCATGACATTGGACACAGTTGGACCCAACTGTGTATTTCACCCATTTATTTATTTCTCATCTGCTTTCCTCAGCAAATGTAAGCTCATTTTGTCCATTTTTTTCACTGTTGTACCCCCAGCTTCTAGAACAGTGTCTGGCACATAGTAGGCAATCAATACATATGTAGCGTGTAAATGTACGTAGGTGTGTGTCTTCCTGGATCATTTCACTCACTATGATAAGGATGGTGCATAACATTTTATGGTATCAATAAACATAAGAATATCATCTGATTAGCACCTCAGTTTCTCTAATCACACATTAATCATTCAGGTTTGTGTCCCCCTGGCTGCGTGAGGCCCCGCCCAGCTCTGACCTCACCCTCAGGCCCCTGCAGAGGGGCTTCGTGCCCTGGGGTGCTGTGCTCGTGGCGGAATGTTAACGTGGCAGGTGCTCCGGGCCGGTCCTCCCACAGGGTAATAAAAAGCAAATCTAATTTGATTTTCCAAAATTAGTGCCCCCGGAGGACCTTTTTAAAAAGGAGCTGGCACTGGGTCATGGGAAAGACAGCCACAGCACAGGCAGTCAGTTCCAGAGGGAAACCCAGCATCCAAATCAATGAGGCGTCCCAGCTTCATTGAGTAAAAGACGGCAACTTGTTAATTGTGCCGGGAACTCAGGTTTCAGGGAGTTATTAATGGATCTTATCTGTTGGTGACGGTGACGATGAATGTTTTGCTTCTTATGCTTTCTCTAGTCTTTCCTTTGCTAAAAAGAAAACAATCTCATCACTTTTTGTTATTTCAAAATCCCTCCAAGCCTCTTTTTGGTTCCTGAAATGCATTAGGTGTGACCTGGCCGCATCTTGGATGCAATCACGTTTTCCAGGCCAATTCTTGTTCTTTCTTCTTTCTTCTTTTTTGTGTTTTTTAATCTAAGCTCAAGTGATCTAGGGCTTAAAGGAAGAGTTCATTTTGGCATTTGGTGGTGGTGGTCTCAGCACCCTGCAAACCCTTTTGGGAATGGAGGTCTTATCGGCCCTGCATGTCAGGGTGTCTGTCCCCTTGGTGAGTGGCCCGCCAGCCCAGTCCCCATTTCCAGGGCGTCAAACCGGGCTGGCACATAGGAGTTGCTCAGTTGCCGTCTGCTGAATTGTGGGTGAAGGAAAACATGTCCCAAGGCCCGTCAGACACGGGGCACAGACCTCAGCGGGTCTCTGTCCAGCCGCCGCAAAGCTTGCCACACAGGCAGGCGATGGCGACGTTCCCAGTGGACTCGTCCTGAGAATGTCGTGAGAGAAGGGATGTCCAAGGCAGGAGGGGCCGAGGGGGTCCCCACAGCTGCCTGTTTTGTAGGATCCTCCCGAGAACGGTAAGAGGCAGGTGCTATTGCCAGACGCAAGGTATAGGGGGAAACCGAAGCCGAGTTTCTTTCCCAAGACTTTGTATCACTCATCCACCAAGAGCGAAAGACCAAACCTTGACTTTTTGCATCTTTCTTTTGGCCTTATATTCTTATCTAGGGGTGGGGGAGGTGGATCAAAGCCAGGAGGCAATAAGGAAATAATCACCCGCCAGTTGGAGGTGGGTCTGTCGGACTCAAAACCCCCTTTCCTGTTAGCAAATAGGACAGGTGACGGTTGACACACTTGGGAGGGATGTCCTTCCTCTGTCCTTCCCTCTGTCTATCATCTGTCCCACTGCCTTCCCTCCATCTGCGTGTCCCTCCCTCCCTTTCTTTGTGCATTTTTCACAGACATGTACTTGGCATCTCTTCCAGGGGCTTCGTGTAGGACAGTCCTTGGGTCCAGGTGGCAAACAGGCCTCCTCCCTGTCCTCCAGGGCTGTGAGAGCTGGGAAGAGTTTGTGACACATCATAAATATTCAGGGGACATCAGTCCCCTCTTAGCTCCATTTCTTCCTCCAGGAGCTGGGCCTGGAGCTGGGCGAGGGAGCAGAAGGCTGGGAGGAGGCCGGGCTGGACCTCCTGGCGCGCAAACTGGGGTCAACGCTTGGGGGCCGCGGGAGCCTGGCGTGTGCGGAGGACGGTGGGAGCTCCGGCCTGCAGCAAGGGCTCTGGCGGCGCAGCTGAGCGTAGCTCCTCGCTTCCTGCTCCCTCTCCTTCCCGAGACGAGTGGCACAGTGCGGTCAGGATGTCCCACGTGTCCCGGGGCTGGGCCATCCTTCGGGTGGTAGCGCTGCCCAGGCTTCGTGCTGGAGGCACCGGGCTTCCAGGGCTGGCGTTCCTTACTCAGACCCGTGTACCTACCTTTCTTGTCCTGTTTCTACTTCATTATTTTTTCTCAGAACGTCTTTCTGATAGAACATAATCCTGAGGAGGAGGGATGCTCACCCAGTTCTGAAAATAGAGGCATGGCCCACCCCTCACCCATCCTCCTGCATGGCGCGCAGCGAACTGCGGGGTCCCTGCCTCCTGAGCTCCTTCATCTGTTCCCTGCGGTGGCACAGCAGGTGGTGGACAGGGGATGCATTTTTTAGAGGAACGCTAGCTGCTGCAGTGCACACCAACGTCTCAGGGACTTCATGCAATAGAAGTTTCTTTCTTGCTCGTGTAAATGTTCTAGAGCTGGTGTTCAGCTGGTGGTTTCCAAAGGTGGGCCAGGGCCCTGGGATTCATCCACCCCCAGGTCCTGGGGTTGCTTCTCAGTGCCAGTTGGTGGACAGTGGAGGCGAGGTGTGCAGAATTGTGGGAAGGTGTCCGAGGGCGGGGCCTGCCACGGTCCCATCCCCCACCGAGCCCACAGCTGCTGCCCCCGGCGCTGACCCTCATTCTTCAGTCACTGGACAGTACTCACAGGCACATAGACGGACGGGTGAGGCTGGGTCAGGAGACCAGCTGCAGGTGACTGTTGGTAACATGCTGAGGAGGAAGACCCCACCTGGCCTGTGAGCTTGGGCACATTCCCGGTGTAGGACAGCAGAGGGTCAGTCATGAGACTCCCAGGGACACGTGGGTGCCTCCCTGCCTGTGGTCACTCTCCACTGCAACTCGTGCTCCGGGGTTTGCCGTGAAGCGGGGAGAGGCTGGAGGCCAGTCCTGCGTCCCGGCTCTCTGCTGGACCCTGCCCGTCACATGCTCCCTGAGAACCGGTATCCCGGCTGACTGCACGTGGGCAGGGGCAGGTGCAGCGGGTGGGCGTGGGGGCTCAGACTACCCTCCAGAGCCAGCAGTTGCTGGCTGGGTCAGTGCTGTGCCAGGTGTGAGCTCCGGGGTGGCTGTGGCTGGAGAAGACCCCAGGGCAGGCTTGTGGGTGGTCTAGGGGGAGGGAGAGGGAGGCTTCTGGAAGGAAGGCCAGAATTCTGGCTTCTGGGGTGCTGGGTGGCAGGATGTGAAGGAGGAAGCAGAGGAAGGACACAAGAGGATGAGGATGGCTTCGGCTCTGCTGTGTCCAAGGGTTCAAGGTGTGACTGCTGTGGGGTCAGTGGGACAGCTGGTGGCGCAGTTGTAGGGGAACCCCCTAAGCTGGGGCTGGGTGACCTTTCTGGGCAGAGCACCAAGAATTAGTTCTCGAAAACGGTCTCCCACTATTTTGGCGCCTGGGAGAGTCTGAAAGGTCACACTGCTTGGCTCCCTGGTTTCCTGACACATACAGCTCTCCGGGGCCCTGCTGTGTTTTGGGGAAACTGAGGCTGGGAAGAGACTAAGTGCCTTCTGTGCTGGACAGCTCTGAAGGTGACATCAGCTTGCAGCCGCCACAACCATTCTCTTTCCCTCCCCTCCCCCAGACGACTTTCAGAGCTGCACAAAGGCAGCGCTGTGCCTGGGAAGGACTGATCATAGGTTTCAGGCGGGGATTCTGGAAGATTCCATGCATGACTCTCCTCTCCTTCCCTTCCAAGCAGCCTGGAAGTTCCTTCCATAACTAATTCATCTGGTAAAGAAGAAAAACGGCCTCTTGGATGTGGACAACTTCCGGTCTATTTTCTCACACAATCCCCATGGTGTGTCCAGGCTGGGGGAGTGTTTCCCTCATTTTATAGATGAAGAAACAGAGGTTTCCAGTGGTGAAGTGAAGTGGGGGGTGGGGTGGCAGAGCCAGATGGACCAGGGCTTGACCACCATGCCCACCATGCTTAGCCGCCATCCCTTCCCCCTGGGCCGAGCTGTTCATTTCTGGCATTTTCCTTCAGAGGGAGACGGCTGAGGGTGTGTGCAGACAGCTGTTCTGTAAACACCGAGAGAGGAGAACAGAGCTTCAGTGGGGGCTGCAGGGGTGTGTGTGCACATGTGTGCACGTGTGTGCATGGGCAGTGGGCTTCTGCCCTTTGTTGTTTCTCAGAAGCCATCCCGGGCTTCCTGTGGCCCCTCTGTTCTCCTGCTGGTGCAGCCGGGACACGTGGGACCCTGCTCTGAGGCAGGGGTGTCGGAGGAGCCCTCTCCCCTTTCATCCACCCCCCTCTCGGGGCACTTTCTCTGCTCAGGCTCTGCTGGGCTCAGTGCCACCCACTCCAGGACAGAGGCCAGTGCTTGGCCAGCCTCATGGTGGTGGAAGCACCCCCCGCCCACCCCCTGCTCAGCGCCCAGCAACCTCGAGCAGCTTCCCCTGAGCAGCTTCCCCTGATGCAGGGGAGTCAACAAGGTTGAGCCCTACCCACCTGAGGCCGTGAAAGCTGAAGCCCCCACCCGGGTTCCGTGTTTGGAGCAGGCACCTGCTCTTCACCCTGCTCCACGGTGACCTGTCCATGAGACCTCCCCCTTCTTGGATTTCCAGAACCTCAGGCCAACCTCTCACCCCAGCAGCGGTGGGTTTGGGACCTGCTGAATGGAGGTGTCACCCGGTTGGGTTTACCTTGCAGACAGGCAGGCAGCTCAGGGGAGCAGGAGGCATCTCGGTTCCCACTGGCCACCCACCCCCACCCTGGGGCAGCCCAGCCCTCTCCATGCCCCTGGGTCCCCCACCACCCCGTCCTCTCTCTCTCTGCTCTTCCGCTGCCTCCGCAGGAGAAAGCCACAGCGCTGGCCCATGCAGAGCAGTGGCGGCCACACACAGCCTGGTGCTGCACCTGCCGCGCCAAGACCCCCTTTCCCCAGGGCCCTCTGCCCCTGGCGGGAGACTCAGGGCCCACAGCTCAGATGGCTCTGGAGCTTTTCCACAGCCCTGGGCAGAATCTCCCCCCCCCCCCCCGCCCGCCACCCCCAACCCGGCCCTGCATGCCACTGGTGTCTGGGTCCAGTGCTCTGTGGGCTGGGAGGGTCGCCAGCCCTTGGTGGGTCTGAATCATCCGGCGCACTTTGGCACCACTGCGGCATCCCCTGGGCTGCAGGGGTTTTCTCTCCTGTGTGCCAGCATGGAAGCAGCCCCAGAGAGGTTCAGTGACTCACCCCAGGGGGCCCAGTGAGTAGGAGACGCTGCCAGTGATGAAGTTTAGGGCTCCTGACTTCTAGTTTTGTTTCCTGGCAACGTGGAACACAGGGATTCAGAACTCTTTTCATGCACCTGAAAACTGCACAGGAGAGACAGCAGTCCTGGCAGCCAAATATATCTTGAGCAAGTTTGAGAATGCCAGGGCCTCTCCCTTATAGCGCATCCTGACCGGAAGCCAGTGTGGACTCGAGAGGAGGGCCTGGTTTCACACTGACACTAGCCAGCACGGAGGACGGGCTCTTTGTCTGCAGTATTTGAAATGGGAGTGTGAACTGAGCCCTCGCACATGCGTGTGGTTTCGGCTTGCTGCTGAGGGTTCCTGAGACCCTTTCATCTTTTATGGTGCTCTGCAATGGAGCCGCAAGGCAGGGGGCATCGCATTCGACGTGATCAATGGTTATGATGCACCTTCTCTCCTTGAGGCTCTGGGCTGGCTGAGGGGCGGGGACAGGGAAGCAAACAGTTGGCCCAGCCATACCCTTGTGTAGCCGCCAGGCTAGGGGAAAGACCAAGGCCTGTGTGACCCGCCGTGGATGGGGGGCGGGGGGCGGGGGCTGTCCAGACACACCGTGGTCTCCAGGGCTTGGAAGGTGTCAGCTGCAAGTGCCATGTGCCGACTCGTTCCCTCTCTCCAGCAGCTCTGCAAGCCAGGGATGTCACCCCCAGTGGGCAGAGCTCAGAATGGGGATTCAAGGAGGTGGCCGAGGTGACAAAGATCATGACACTCGGAAACGAGGTAGATTCAAACTCAAGACCTATGGGTTTTCCACTCGGAAAGGCATTTTAGAGAAGGGTAATGGATGGGTAGATTTGGGGAATTTGGAGCTGGGGAGAGAGGCCTTCCAGGAACAGAAGCTGCAGGGAGGCCTTGAGAGGCAGAGCGCCAGTGGCGCCGTAGCGCGGAGGGCTGGCGGTCATGGGCCCTGCCCTGGCTGCGCGTCTGTGAAGCAGCGTGACTGTGTCACCATGTTTAATCTCGTCCGCAGCTCACAGAGGTCTTGCTGTCCTCATTCTCATTTTAGAAATGAGGAAACTGAGTCACAGAGAGGTTAAGACAGTTGTCCCAGGTCACGCAGCTCTGGGTCCCGGGGCGACGCCAGCAGGCCCAGAGGTGCATGTTCATCAGAGCAGCCTCCCTATCACATCGATTGGCTTTAAAAATGGCATTTATGGAATACATTTGCATAATAATAAAGTACAAGAGTTCACTCTAAAAATGCTTTGTGAGCCACCGGACTAGTCGACCCGCGAGGCCCTGTCCGATGAGAGCAGCCTCTGATTCCAGAAACGCTGAAACACGTCCCAGACCTGCCCCGCCTGACGCACACTCACCCCAGGTCGGGGCGGAGAGGGACGTCTTCTCTGGCCTCGACCTCGGATTTGAGTTTGCTCTGCTCTGGCTGAGGAGGACTGCAGGCTGCAAAGAAAGACAGAATTTTACCAGCAAATGCTGGCAAATCTACAGAGAGAAAGATAGGAACGGAGCAGCCCCTGCGACTCAGTAATGCGGTGTGGCGGCTCTCGCGGAGGACGCTCGCCCTCGGCTGGAGCGGCACGCCCCGCTTGGGCAGGGTCGCAAGGAACAGTTCTACCGAGGTGTGCGGATACTGATAAACTGCGCGCGTTCAAAGTGCACACCTGACGAGTTGCCACGTACGCACTCGCCTGGGCAACTGGCAGAAGGGCGCACGTGCGCCACCGGACAGCGCCCTTGACCTTCCCCATCCCTTCCCTGCTCCCTACTCCGCCCCCCAGACGCGCCGCTGGAGCCCAGGTGGCCTTTCCTGGAGTTTTGCCGCAGCGGAGCGCAAGGCCCACTCCGTCCTGCCTGCCGCTGTCTGCTCAGCACTGCTGTTCCGGACCCTTTGTGCGCCGCTGCCTGGATAGACCGCAGCGTGCTCACCCATTTGCTTGTCGAGGGACATGTGGGTGGCTCTGGGTTTTGGCTATTACAAATGAAGCTGATAGGAACATTCCCATACAAGTCTTTGTGGGAACATATGTCTTCTTTTCTCTTGGGTAAATACCTAGGAGTGGAATGGCTGAATCATGTCAGGGATATGTTTAGCTTTTTAAAAAACTGCCAAACTTATTTTACATTTCTGCCAGCAATGAATGGGAGTTCCGGGTCCTTCCAGTCCTTGTCAACACTTGGTACAGTCGTGTTTCAAATTTTAGGCCCTAATAGGTGTGGAGCGGTATCTCCTTATGGCTTGAATTGCATTTTCCCGATGACTAGTGATGTCGGGCATCTTCTTTCGAGCTTCTTCACCCACCCGGTGTGTTCTTTGGTGAAGTGTCTATTATTAGAATCCTTTGTCCATTTTTAAAACTGTTGCTTTGTCGTGTTATTGTTTTCAGAGTTCCTTACACACACATGTCCTCTAGCACACGTGTGATTTGCGGTCTCCCAGTCTGCGGCTGGCTTCTTCATTCCGTCACGGCATCTTTTGAAGAGCTCAAGTATTTAATTCCGATGAGATGCAGTTTGTCAGTCTTCTCATTTATGCAGCGTGCTCTCAGTGTCGAAGCTGGGAAATCTTCTCTTCACCAAGCAGTGCTGAGCCGGGCATGTGAGAAGCCCCCTCTGGCCCCCCGATCCCACCCGGCTCTGCACCCACGCTGGGGCCCGCCTGGGCTTTCCCCGGGACCCTGCTGCTTCCCCGCGCCTCTCCCCATGGCCCCTTCCCGTCCTTGCTCTCATCCTGCCTCCCTTCGCAAGTCCGGGCCTGCCTCAGGTATCGGCGTCTTCCTGGGCCTCTCGGTCCCCAGCATGGGCCACCGTCCTTACCCTCACTCCTGCATCCCGAGCTTGTCCTCCTGCCTGTGCTGTGAGGGTGGGAGTTTGTGGAGCGAGGTCGTGCAGAGAGGGCTCCCATCTGTTACCGTGGTGCTCTCCTACTTTGCTGAGTGCCCGGGGACACGGCGGGCAAAGGTGCAGGCCCTGCTTGCAGGTAAGCACTGGCTCTCTGAAGGTCAAGGGTCGTTGCTTTGCAATGTGAAGCATGTTCTGCATAATTGGGTGTCATAAGACTTCCGGCACCAGCAGAAGGTCCCTGTGGATCTCCAGGCCTCCGTGCAGAGCTGGGGGCAGCTGAGCCCTGAATGTCTCCCACAGCTGGGTCCCGGGGCCTGTGGCCCTTCCCAGGCCTCCAGAGCTGCGTGTGCAGCTGGGCAGAGTCTGCCAGGGCTGGGGTCCCATGGAACCCTTCAGGGCCTGTTTATGGGTTCCCTGCTGTGGGCAGGGCCCAGATGGTGGGAATACAGGATGGACCATTTCACCCAAGTAAACAAGCTACCTTGGTGATGGATTCCATTTCCGATGCATTAATTGAGCACCAACGTATACAAAAGCAATGGGAATATAAATGTGATGTATTCTGATAAATATGCTGTGTGGGCAAGGTCAAGTTTGGATGCTCATACATCATTCATCGAGTTGTTAGGAAACCATAGGGCCCATACCCGGCCATGCATGGCCCCCCCTGGAGCTCTCACCCTCTGGGGGTAGACGGGCCCAGGAGGAGGGAATGAAAGTGCCAAGCTGCTGTTTTGGGGTTGCACGAGAGACACATGAGAGGATAAGGAGAAAAGGGGGTGGGGTGGGGTCCGGAGAGGCTGTTCTGGGCAGCGGGAATGGGGTTAAGATGGGGGTAGAAGGAAGGGCTGAGCTTGGGGACACACGGGTGTCCCTTTGGCTCATGCCAGGGATTGTGGAAGACAGTAGATGAGACTGGCCTGGACGTCTTTCCTGGAAGTTTGCATGGTCGTGTCTACTCCTCTGGGGCGGCCTCACCACTTGTCCCGTTGTCTGGTCTGACGGTAATGCTGTCCTGGAAGGATGTTTCCAGAGATGGAGCTCATGATGTCACTCCCTGCCCAAAACCCTCAGTGGTTCCCTGGTGCTGCGAGATGAGCTCGTGCCTCTGCAACTCGGCCCGTCCTGTTTTCAGCCTGTGTCCCCTCCTCCCCTCCCGGGCATCACTTAGCCTGGGAGGCCCTCCTCTTCCTGCCCAGTCTGGCAAAGCCCAGCACGTCCTTCCAAAGCCTCATCTGTGGGCTCCCTAGACCCCCCAGACACCAGGACTGTCCCTGGCTCTCGAGTGAGGAGAACACACACCTATTCCCCGGCTGGCTGTGCCCACTTGCCCCCGACCTCAACCTCGGCTGTGACTGAATGCTTGTGTCCCCCCAAATCCATGTTGTTGAATCAGGAAGAATCTTGCCCCAACCCCCAGTGTGATGGTGTTAGGAGGTGGGCCTTGCGGGCGGCCGTGTCAAGGATGGGGCCCTAGTGATGGGATTGGTGCCCTTTTAAGGAGAGACACAGCCAGATGGTCTCTCTCCGCTGTGTGAGGATGCAGAGAGAAGATGGCCGTCTGCAGACCGGAAGTGGCCCTCACAGACACTTGGTCTGTCAGCGCCTTAATCCTGGACATCTGACCACCGCAGCCATGAGAAATCAAGGTCTGCCACTGGAGCCCCGGGCTGTGGTGCTTTTGCCACCGCGGCTGAGCTGAGCTCACTTAGCCCCTCGAGGGCGGAATGATGGCGTTTCGTCTCTTCCAGACTCCAGAGCCTGCCACATAGCAGGTGTGTGGGATGTAGGAGTGACATTCGGGGAACACACCAGGGTGGGCGCTGGGAGTTTTTCCAGGAAGCTTCCAGAAACTCCCCCAGAAGTGGGAGCCCTCAGCGTCCCTGCTCTGTGGTGCTTTCAGGCGTGTACCCACCTTCTCTTCTCCTCTTGGAGTTGGATCCTCCCTGCAGCTGTGCCTTGTGGGAACGGGGTGCCAGCTGCCCAGCAGCCTGCAGGGCCAGAGGGAGGCCTGGCAGGGTGACCTCGTGCCCACACTCACCTCCACAGCGACCTGAGGAGCACGGGGCTCGGGATTCATACGCCCCCTCTCTCTAGCATCCCTGAGAGAATTATGGATTTTCTTAATACCTCCTGATTATTCAGTAAGAAATGTTGAGTGGAGAGTGAGCGGGCCCCGGGTGTTGTCACTTGGCTTTGCGGTGGCCACTTGGGGCTGGCGTGGAAGCCAAGTGCGTGAGCCAGGGCCCGAGTCTCCCGCGCTCTCCGTCTCCCGCCCACAGTGGAAGGCCTCGGCTTTGAGTGAGCCTCCCTGGGCTCAAACCAGCCTCTGCCGGCCCCTGGCTGCGTGACGATGGCCAGGACAGTGTCCCCATCTGTGAAATGTCAGCTCCGACCACGACCAGGTTGCCGTGAAGGTTACCGAGATCACGCGTATCGGGTGCTCGGCGTGTCGTAGGCGCTTGCTCCCTGCGTGCTCGTTGCTGTTTCCATTCATGCTCCTCGAGTTCTGGGCTCTGGCCAGCAGGCATGCAGCTCGGCCGCGTCAGGCCAGGGCGGTGCTGCAGGAGGAGGAAGGGACCCGCAGGAGCAAGGGCTGGGTCGGGAGACAGACGAGGAGCTTGGTGACTCCAGGGAGACACGTCACCTCTCCCCTGCCCTGTTCTGCATTCGCGTCCTCCTTCCTTCCGGGAGGGCCCTGCCCTACATCTCCCATGGTGAATTTTACAAGTGCAGCTCAAATGTCACCTCTTCTAGGGAGCCTTCCTTTCTCCCTGTGAGGACTCTCTTGTCTCTGAAGGCCCCTGGCTCTTAGCTGCTTCTGCCCCCTGCTGTCGCTGTGTCCCTGGGGTCCCTCCTCAGCGGGCAGCCGCGGGCCCTGTCTCCACCTCCCTGTCTTCCCCGCGCTGGATGGGGGAGCCTGGCATGCATCCAGCCAGCCTGCCATTCGCCCCTGTCACCATCCATCCATCCGTCCATCCTTTGTCTACCCATCCTTCATCCATCCGTCACTTTGTCCTTCCTTCCCTCCTTCCCACCCTCCCTTCCTGGCTCCACTCATCCTCCCACCCAAACAGCAAGTATTCAGTGGGCATCTCCAGTGTCCCGGATGCTGTGCCAGGTATCTGGGATGTAGGGAAAGATACAGAAAATACTTCATTCAATAAGCTTTTGCTGAGCGCCTGCCGTAGCTAGTGTGGCCCCAGCCCCAGCACAAAGGGTCTGGAATAAATAAGTGGATATAAACTAAAGGCTTAGACCAGCACCTCGTACATGCCGTTGAAAGGGTTGGCTCTCAGTGTCCTCATTAGTACTTGCAACACGACCCTGGACAAGTTACCCGGCCTTCCCCAGCCTTTACACGGATTAAATGAGATCACGAATATAAAGTGCTTAGTTGAGAAAATGTTAACTCTTATTATTAGCTATTAAGGATGACAAGGTGAATTATGGGAGAGTGCTGACACACTCTGTTCATTCGAGAAATACACGGGGACCAACAGGCTGAGTTCGTGGCGGTTCCCAGCTGCTCTGACTGTGTTACCAGTGCTGGCCCCTGTGCCCTGTGGAGCAATCACAGCTGGGTAAGAGGTGTACTGCCACCTCCTAAGGAAAACAGGTGAGACCCCAGGGGCTGGAGACCACCCTTTTGTCCCTGAGCCTTTGAACGAAGGAATTTTGGTCTCTTGTCGCTTCTGTTTTTGCCCAGAACCAGCCCCCCTGAAGGCAGACAGACCCCTGCAAGCCCTTCACACGAGTCCCCTGGGTCAGGAGGTTGCAGGAGTCCCCTGTCACTCTCCCCAACCAGCCATAGAGTCAGAGACCCTGAGGGGCACCAGAGCCAGAGCTCCAGGGTCCCCAGTGCCCAGAGAATAGGTGTTTGCAGAGCTTCAGCTTGCTCATTCAACGGCACTAACGAACGGCCACTGTGCGCCTGGTGTGGAGCTGAGGGCTGGGGACCCAACAGTGACAAAGCTACAGGGACAATGCGGAGTGCCAGATGCATGGGGGCTTGGGAGCTCAGAGGAGACACGCCGTCTGGGGGCCAGGGAGGGGCCTCTAAACCAAGACCGGAAGTAGACGTGTGAGCGAGGGTGCATCTACACTGTCCACACCAGTGGAGATATCTCCAGTGTAGACACTTCTTGTTCTGTGCCTGCCGGCCACTCCCCCTCCATGGCCCAGCTGACTCTACAAATGTCCAGGAACTCGAGAACCCATGGGGGCCGCGGGACCAGCCCCTTAAATACTGAGCAAGTGCCCAGGTGTTTGGGCTGAACTGTGTCCCCCACGGCATTCATATGTCACAGCCCTAACCCCCAGCACCTCAGAATGTGACAATATGTAGAGACCGGGCCTTTAAAGAGGTAATTAAATTAAAATGAGGTCATTAGGGTGGGCTCTAATCCAATCTGACTGGTGTCCTTATAAGAAGAGGAGACTAGGACACAGATATACACGAGGGACGACCGTGTGAGGATACGGGGAGAAGGTGGCACCTATAGGCCGAGGACAGAGGCCTTGGGGAAACCAGCCCTGCTGATACCTCCACCTTGGGCTTCCGGCCTCCAGAGCTGTGAGACGGTGAATTTCCGATGCGTGAGCCGCCCGGTCTGCGGCACCTTGCTGTGGCAGCCCCGGCAGGGGCAGACACCAGGGGTCCCAAGGCCAGCGCTCTCTGATTATAGCCGGGCCAGAGGCAGTTTACCTGGGACTGCAGTGGGACCTTCTGGGAGCAGCTGTTGTTTACTGTCCTGACTGCTTACCTTGCTCTAAGAGCTGTACCCAAATTCACGTACCGACTCCCCACAACCACCCCATGGGGGAGGCACCATGATTCTCTTCATCTTGCATGAAAAAACTGAGGCACAGAGAGGTTAGGTCACTTGCCCCAGGCTACCCAGCAGTGGACAGGAGAGCCAGGAGTGGAGCCCACTACCCCAGGCTCTGCCCTGGCTCCCACCCCACCCGAATCCCTGAGCCCAAGACCACCTGGCCCCGAGGGCAGGTCTGTTCTGATGCCCCCACATTGCAAGGCCCATGACGGCCTTGAGCATCCTGCTGTGGCAAAGCTGCCCTGCCTGCAAGCCACACGTGCCTTGATGCCCTCAGGTGTGCCCAGGGGTCTCCCATCCTGTCTTGTCACTGCCATGAGACGTGGGATGAGAAGGGACCTGACACCTAGCTCTGAGCATTATGCTGCAGGTGGATGCTCCATGGAGTTGGTCCCTTGGCTGTGAGAGCCCTTCGCACCTTCAGAAGGTGCTTCTGGTGACCTGTTAGTGACTCAGGTGAAATTCACATTTCTCTGCCTCATAGCTGGTGGCAGACAAGCCTGGGGTCAGGCAGAGGCCCAGGCACCTGGTAGAGAAGAGGTTCTCCTGGCACACCTGAGATGCCCCATGTGGGGCCCACAAACCCGGAACAAGCCATCTTGCTGCTGGCAGCAGCTCGGCATGAGCTGCAGCCCTCTGGGCCTGGTGGTTGTTATTTATAAGTCTCCAAACACACGAGGCTGCATGCAGCTTGCCTGTCTATCATCTAAGCCGTTTTGCTCAAGATGCAAGGTCATGGCCATCTGGAATGACTTGCACTATCCAAAGTGAGAAAACACCCAGAGCTTCCTCCTGTTTCAGCCTTATGGAAAGTGAACCTTTCTGTCCTGACACATCTCCGAGGTTCTAGGACCTCAGGCTGCAGGTATCTGGAACTTTGTGTGTGTACACAGTAGCCTAGGTTGGCACAAACAACCAATGAATCCAAGTACTGAAGTTGGGGACCAGTCACTCACTCAGCAAATATTTATTGAGCACCTACTATGTGCCAGACACTGCTAGTCTTGGGGTGAAGGCATAGCAGTGAATTAACCAAAAAAAACCCCTGCCATCATGGAGCCAGAGTTCTGAGGGGAGGGGAGGCAGGTGGTAAACATATAAGCATAATAAATATACAGATGGTTATAGGACAAGATCCTAGAAGGGACGTCCTTCAGAAGCAGTGTGGTGGACAGGTGGGGGCGGGGCATGAGGATGGGGTGCTGGTAGGGGAGAGGTGGGCTATGGCCAGAGGTGGAGGGCCAGGCAGGTGGCTGTGACCCTGGAGGTAAGAAGAAGTTCCGATAGTACCGTGAGCTAATGCTTTTGCCGCCCAGCACCTTAATTCCTGAAGCGTCATCACTGCTTCGCACATGAGAAAAGGGCATCCACTCGGTTGCTGAGTGGCAGAGTTAGATCCAAACCCGGCTCTCCCAGGGCCCAGGCCAGCCCCCCTTTCTCTTGCGCCAGAGTTTCCCGGGCCTGGGGTGGGGGTGTTTCCTGTGAGTGGTGGCAGACCTGCCTGGCTCTTCTCTCACTCCTGGCTGCCTCCCCTTCTGCAGCCAGCCTCCCAAGGAGGCCACCGTGCATGTGTGTGCATGCGAGCGTGTGTGCGCGCGCGTGTGTGTGCGCTGGGCATCTTGGTCAGGTTTTTGGAGCAGCCGCTTTTGGTGGCTGGAGCCCGGAGTTCCTTTCTGCTTATGCGCTGGCCCGCTGCGGGTGTGGGTGAAGGGTCGCCTCCCACCCACAACCTTCCCCACCCTTTCTTGGCCTTTCTGTGGAGCTGAATTCCAGCCAGCAGGGAAGGTTTTGTTTGAGCTGGCCTGGAAATCAGCAGCTGGAAGTGGAAAAAGATGGTTGGGAGGGCGTGCTGAGAGACAGAAACTTCTAGCAAAGGCCTGGAGGCAGCAGCAAGGAGCACGTGTTCCTAAAACTGTCCAGGCTGTGTGCGTGAAGGATGCAGGGAGGACACAAAGCTGGTACCGTGCTGGGTGGAACGGCAGCCGCCACGGCCGCAGCTCCACTTACTGAGCACGTGTGCTGTGCACTGGCGGGTCATCTTGCTGTGTATTTCCTTTGGTCCTCTGGTGACCCTGTTGGTAGGTATCTGCACTTCACCAACAGGGAAACTGAGGCTCAGGGAGGTGAGTCACTGAAGGCCATGAGCTGGGTTCTGCACCCTGGTCGTCTGGTTTCGAGGTGCTGGTGCTCAAACGTTGGTCTCCCTGGGGAGGGCTGTCTGGTGTGCAGCCCCTTGTAAGGTCAAGGCACTGCGCTGGGTGCCAGAGATGTGATGGGGACCCTGCCCTGCTCTCGGGGGCCACGGGCCTCACGTTGAAACCCTAGTTCATCCAGGGCACGCGCGGGGGTCAGACGTGCCCGGGCGGGCGCCAGTTCTCGCTCACTGCGGTGTGAGCTCGGACAACTCGACCTCTTCAGGGCCCGATTTTGTCAGTGAAATGTTTGTAGAAACCACCCCTCGGGCTGTGAGGAGGATTCCACATGCTGAGCCATTTCGTTCAGCCGCTGGTGCGTGACTCGTGCCTGCTCAGCGGCAGCAGTGACCGAGCCGCTCCCCGCAGAGCCTGTCCGCAGCCCCGCTGTCCCCTTCTCACCTCCGGGTTCGCTGAGGTGGATTTACATACAGAAAAGGGACTGTTTTAGGTGTATACTGCTATTCACTTTGACACGCTTACGCAGCTATGCCAAGACTCCACAATCAAGATATACAGAAGGCTGCCTGCCTCAGTTTCCCTGTGTGCCTTTGCAGTCTGTCTTCTCCCTCCACCTTGGTCCCTGACGACGCCCGGCTTGGGTTTGTCCCCGTAGTTCTGCCTTTTCCAGAGCACCGTGTGAGCGCAGTCGTGCAGCCGCCTCCCGAGCCTGGCTTCCTTCACGGGGCACGGCGGTTTGGGACGTATGTGTGTCCTGGCACGTCCGTGCTCTGCCCCCCCCCCCCCGCCCCCGGGTGGCACGTTATTGTACGGATAAACCACGGTTTGTGTTTTCACATTTACCATTTAGGTTGTTTTGAGTTTTCAGTGATCGTAAATAAGGTTTTTAAACATGTCTTACAATTTTTGCTTGGTTGCTGGGCGCTGTATGGAAGAGGTGAAAATAGCGCCGTCCCTGGGAGGGGCTGCCTCCCCCTCAGCCAGCCTCTCAGAGTGTGGGGCCGTCCTTCCAGCCAGGAGTTAGCTAGGTTCGGTTTCGCTGCCTAAGGACCAAATCGGACCCTCTAACTTGTCTCTTCTGGCTTATGTGGCATTTTTCAGCATTTCAAAAGCATGAAATTTAACCTAAAATCTGGAATTCTGACTTCTCTTGCTAACACCGGTGGCCCTGTATTGCCACCCGCCAGCCATGGGCGCATGCAGACAGCGGCTGCCCGACCTGGCGGGGCCTGTGCTCTCCGCGTGGCCGCAGGCTCTGCCCCTCCCTCCTGCTTCTTCCCACCCTGCTTCCTTCCTTTAAGTTACTTGGTGTCTAGATACTCAATGATATTTAGTGTAATCTTCTTAAAAAGATAAGGAAACATATGCACCACTTAAAAATAGATTTCCATCCCAGTGCTTAGAATTAAACCCATGATCAAAGAGTTTCATGCAGGTTTTTAGAAAACTAAACTCCAGGTGCACTTCTTTCCGTACCAGTTGTGGCTCACTTTTCGTGATCGTGTGCACAGCACGGGCAACTGTGAGCCTTCCGCCACCCAGAGATGTGGTTTTAAGGATGGACAACGGATCCGCATAGAGGAGAAGGCTGATATCTAGGAAGTACGAACATAGAAAAAGCCACCCGAGCTGTGTGATGTTACCTGCTGGGAAGGTTTACATTGGACTTTTCACTCTGAGGGTGCAGCTTTCTGGGTCTGCTGCCAGACGGCTGGCATGACCGCTGACGTGCACCAGATGGCTGCCGGTGGGGGATCTGGAAACGCAAACACAGCCGCACGTTTGGATAAGCCGCTGTTTCTGGATGAAGGGCAGGGCTCCATGGCTCTTTGATGGTGTTGGCTAGAGTCCCTCTGAACACACGGGAGGTGGGGCCCCTCAAGTCACTGTTAATTGCCCATGGAAGGTTGGGAAAGGTCAGGGGCGGAGTGAGAGCGTGGTTGAGAACAGGTTGCTCACACTCTTCTGTCACTCACATTCGCTCGGCTCGTGCATCCACGCACAGAGGGACGTGGCAGTGGGCTGCTCTCACGGAGCCAACGTCTCCCAGGGAAATGCCAGGACCTAAGGAGACAAGCCAGGAGACAGGGTAATCCCATGGACACACGTGCTGTGAAGGCCCGAGGTGGAGTCAGTACTAAGGAGGGACAGGCTGGGTGGGGAGGGTGGCGGGCATGTGCTTTTGGATGGTGTGGTCGAGCCACGTGGGGGAAGAACATTCCAGGTGGGGGAACGGCTGGGGCAAAGGCCAGGAGGTGGGAACAAGCCCCGGGGAGAGTGTGGGGTGAGCCGGAGCCGGAGCTGTAGCCAGAGAAGAGTTCGGGTCACACAGGCCCTGAGCCGGGGGAGGCATTCAGTTTTATTTTAGCTCTAAGGGGAGGCCGTGGGGGAGGTGAGGTGGCTCGACATGCATTTTCCCCGGGTGGTTGTGTTGACCTTGTTCGCTCTAAAGCAGTCGTGCCAGTTGGCTTGCTCCCAGTGAGTTTCCACCAAGACACAGGCCTTTTCCTCCCGAGCCGGGGACACAGGGAGCCACTGCCACCAGACAGGCTGTCGGCAGACTAGATGCTGCTTGACTAGAGGGGCCGAGTGTGGGCCAAGACCCTGCCCCTGATGGCCGGGCCCTGGAGACCCACCCCTTGTCCTCAGGGGCAGGGCTGGACATGGCACACAGCCCGAGATGGGGGCAGAGAGGGCATGCGATGGCCACACCCTCCTCCTTGGTCCCAGCAGCTGCCGTTCTGTCTGGACACAAGTGCTGCCTCCCCCCATCCCCTGCCTGGCGGCTGCTTCCAGCCCTGCCTGGCCTTGCCTTCCCTCAGTCTGGGCGCTGGTGCCCGGATGTGCCCACTTCCCACGGCACGGTGAGCTGCTCCAGGGAAGGCCCCTAGCTTGCTGCCTCCCAGTTTCACCAGGGCCTCGGCGGGACCCCCACCCTGTCCAGCCCCTCGGGAGTCCAGCCCCTCTGCCATCCCCGGTGCTCAGCCTCCATGAAGCACAAGCTTTGCAAGAGATTTTTCTTTCTTGGGAGGATTTGTGCTTTGGATTCATATGGGGGAGGACTTTCAAATGAGGTGCTAGAAGGAGTGGCTGAAATTCCAGTGTCCTCTGCAGAGAGGGCTGGGTAGGCGGTGACCAGCTCGGCCCATCAGCCTGCCCTGTGCCTTCCCCCACCCCCACGCCACCCCGTGTCCAGGAGTTGCGGCTGCACACCTGAGGGGTGCCAAGGCCCAGAGGGGACCTGCTGCCTGTGCTGGCCACAGACATGGGCCTCTCAGCCCAGCCAGAGGGTCCCTGGCTCTGAGACGCGATGTGGGTGGGCTCGAGTGGAGGTGAGGGAGGGCTGAGGAGCAGGGTGCAGACTCCATGCTGGGCAGCGGGGCTCCCTGAGCCCCTGAGCTGGGCATTTGAGGCCTGGGAGCTGGACGCCCACGGTCACCCTGTTGCTTCTCCTCTCTGGTCAGCACAGCCTTCCCCAGGGCAGGAGGCATCAGACCTTAGCAGAGCGTGGGACTGCCGTATGCTCCGAGAGGCCAGGGCTGGGGTTCCGTGGGGGACATTTCTGCCTCCAACACAGAAACCGCAGTGCTTAGCATTTGGCATCTGCTTCCTGGACAGGGAGGTTGGTTCCTGGAGCTGAAAGCTGGACGGTGTCCACAGGGCCATTGCCTAGTCCCTCCCCTGGGTTTTACAAATAAAGAAACTGAGGCACGTGAGGGAGGAAGAGCATGAGGCACCGCCACCTGCTGAGGCTCTCCTGGGGGGTGTCACCTTTTCTAGTTCCAGGACATCCCAAGGGAAAACTGTGCTCCCCACTCCAGAGGGGGATGCAGGCCCAGGCCCCTCTGCTGTGGGCACCCCACCCGGTGGGTGTCCCGCCACGCTCCCCCATGCCCACGCCCCCTGTGCCATCCTAGCAGGCACTCCTGGACCCTCACAGCCAGGGCACCACAGTGGGCCGGGGGCCTTGTGAGGTCAAGAGCCCACAGTGATGACAGCCACGTCACCATGGCCTGATATCCTTGCCAGTCTCTTGTCACCCTTCCAAGCCCGGGACATCAGAGAGGCTGGAGACACTGTGCCCCGGGCCCTGGCCAGAGGCCAGCTGAGCTTCCGTGGACCCCGTGTCGGGGGCAGGAAGTGTCGCCAGCCGGAGATGGAGGACAGGGAGGCTTGGGGCCAGCACGCCCTCGCTGGTGAACGGCCCCATTGATGGGCAGTCAGGACGCAGTGGCCTCATCTGCTGTCCCCGGCCCCACGGCCGAGGGGCCTCCAGCCTCTGCCCCTGCTCACAGCTGCTTGGCAAGTCCTCCCAGGGGACATCTCCTCGACTCGGAACAGCCCTTCCCTGTCCCCATCTGAGCTGCCTCACTGGGGACCTGGCAGGCCTGCGGGGTTAGGTGCGGTGCGAGTTTCCTGGGTCCGCTGTGCCACCAACAGACCATTCTCTCCCGGATCTAGAGGCAGAAATCTAAAATCACAGGAGCTGGGCTACCTACCGGGTGTCCCAGGAGTTGAGACGGCAGTGGGGACGATCCTTGCAGGCCATCCTTGGAGCCCGTTGTCTTGCAACCGCATCTCCAGTCTCTGTCCGCACAGCCCTCTCGCTGTGTGCCTCTGCGCACAAAGCTCCCTCCTCTCCTGCGTGGAGATGCCAGGGATTGGATTTGGGCTGCTTTCGTTTAGTGTGAGCTCATCTTAACTTGATTACATCTGCAAAGACGCTATTTCCAAATAAGGTCACATTTTGGGGTCCTGCGTGGACATGTTCTCAGAGGACGCTATTTGCCCTGCACCCGGCCGGCCTCCTGGCATGGGCCCAGCTCACTTCTCCCCTGCGCAGCTGCTTCCCCTGCCCCAGAAGGTGTCGCCCCTGTTCTGGAACCATCCCAGCTCGTGCTCTCTTGCTTCCTCCAGGCCTTGGGCCCTGCAGTTCCCCCCAGGATGCCTCCTCTTCTTCACCCTGTCGAAGGCATTTGACAGCTCTTCTCCTCCCCCTCTGGACTAAGCTCTGAGGTTGGGGACCCCACAGTGACATGTCTCAGTAACTTCCCTCTCCTCCTCATCCTCAGGGGTTGAGACCCTACTATGTTCCAGGCATCATACTAGGCTTTTAACACATATCTGTTGGGAAAGCAAGACCAGGGCTTCCCTGTTAGTCACAGCTGGGAGGGGCCCTGGAGACCACGTCCTGGTCTTGCCACTGATCCTTCTGTGGCCTGGGCCAGACCCCAGCCCTCAGGACCTCAGTTTCCCCTCATGTAGACAGGGTTGCATCAGTCGGCCGATCCCTCTAGGCCCCTCCTGCCCGAGAGTGAGCATCCCGCGCCGGCAGCCTGTTTGCTGACACACCCTCGCCAGGCACTTAGCGGAGGGACTGGGCCCGTGCCCCAAGAAGCCCCGACAGACCACCCTCGGCTGACAACAGCACTTAGGTGAGGGGAAGTGTCCCTGGGACTCTCATGCAGGAAGGCCAAGCTGGAGGCAACGGTGGCTTTTGGGTCCCTTCCAGGCCTGTGTCCCCAGCTCTGGGGAAGAATCGGGAGGCTCTTTCCAAGTCCGGTGACTCAGAGCTCCCAAGCAGGGAGTGCGGGGTCAGCTCCCTCCATTCAATGGGGGCTTTGAGAGGCCCTCAGAGCTCCCGCTGCGACCAGGACCCGGGGCCCGGGAGGGCAAGCTGTGGGCTGCCCACGCAGGCAGAGTTAACGCCTGGGCATTGTGGGAGCCCAGAGGAGCTTCCGGCAGAGCCAAATGTAGAAAAGAAATCTGTTCTCACCCACTGAAGATGCCTCCTGGCCCAGCTACACCGAGCCACTTGGGAAACGGTCGGTGTCTGTGTTGCTGGTCTCCTGGGCCACTGGACATGGCCCCCACCTGAGCACACGGCAGCCACAGGCGTTCAGTGGGAGAGGTCCAGCTCGCGCCAGGTTTTCTTTTGTACACACCTTCAACCCAAGTTCTTCTGCGAAGCGCATTTCAGGAGAGAAACCGGAAGAGGAGAGTGTGAGTTTCCTATGGCTGCTGTAACCTGTGACCACAAACTCAGTGGCTTGAAACAACACACATGTACAGACAGTCCCCAGCCTGAGATGGTTCCACTTAAAATGTTTTGATTTATGATGTTGGGATAAAGATACGCATTCAGTAGAAACTGTGTTTGAGTACCCACATGGCTATTCAGTTTTACACTGTTAATACAGTATTCAGTAAAGTACATGAGATATTCAACAGTTTATTTTAAAACAGGCTGTATGTTAGGTGCTTTTCCCAGCCATGGGCTGATGTGAGAGTTCTGAGCACGTCTAAGTGCAGCTCAGCTAAGCTGCGGTGCGCGGGAGATGAGGTGTATTAAACGCAGTTTCCATTTGACAGTATTGTCAACTTATGAAGGGTTTATCGGGGTGTGACCCCTCCATACCTGGAGGAGCATCTGCATTATCTGAAACTTCTGCAGGCCAAAAGTCTGAAGCGAGGCTGCGGGACTGAAATCGGGGTGTGGGAAGGGCTGGTTCCTTCTGGGGGCCCGTAGGAGAAGCTGGTCTTTCGCCTTTTCCTGCTTCTCGGAGCACCGCGTCCTCACCCCTCCCCTCCCCTCGCCCCAGCCTCCCGCGTCCATCCTGTGTCAAATTTCCTCCTCGGCAGTCAGATCTCCCTCTGCCTCCTGCTCCCTAGGGACACCTGTGATTGCATTTACGGCCACGTGGATAATCCAGGATAATCTCCCCATCTCACAATCCTTAACGTAATCACTTCTGCAAAAGCCCTTTTGTCGTGTGAGGTGATGCTCACAGGTTTAGGGATTAGGACAGGGACATCTTTGGGGGCCATTATTCAGCCTACAACAGAGAGCCTCTTGGTAAATTTGAGGTCAGAGCAGCTGTGCCCAAAGACCCCTGCATCATTCCTGGAGGATGGGACTCCGGTTGACTGCAGCTCCCACCCGTCCACCCCATGGCGCCCCTCAGCCACGGAGCAGCGGAGCTGGGAAGGTCCAAGTGCAACGCTGTCCGACCGTTGGGGAAACAGCAAGTCGGTGTCGTCGTCGAGCTCGTATGCAGCTCTGCAGGCTCCTACTGGGCATGGTACCCCTGGAATCTAGAAATGAAAGCAGAAATTTGGAAGTAAAATAAATGCGGCCATAGACGGCCCCCTGTGGTGTGCACTGCAGCTTCCGCCTATGCTGGCCTTGGAACTTTGCGCCTGCCCTGAGAAGCAGGAGGGCTCCTTTTGCTCACGTCACCGAGGAAACTTAGCTGCAGGGGGAAGGAACGTTCCCGTGGCCTCCCTGCAGCCCACGCAGGCCAGGGGATCCCCAGCTCCCCCTCCAGGCTTCTCCCACCAGGCTTATCCCGTATGGACTCAGAGTCCCCCATGACTGGGTGCCGTTCTTAGTGCCAGGGACGTCTGCGAACGAGGCTTGCTGTCCCTGCCTGCGTGGCGCTCACTCTCCCACGAATATAGACGGGGCACCGAGGCCGGGAGGGTGAGAAGACCCAGGGCGATGTTCTAGCCAGGGGGAATGGCAGAAGCCAAGGCCCCAGAGAGTCCGTGCTTGTGCCCCAGGGCCGGGGGCCAGGGGGCCGGAGTGGGCAGACAGGGCGAGGAGGGGCTGGGGCACAGGGTAGGGTGCATTCTCCCAGGGCTGGAGACTGCTGGAGGGTCAGCCTGCAGCTGGTGTGACATGAGCCTGTTTACACTTCCTGGGGCTTGGAGAGGGAGGCACAGACCTGGTAGAGGTGACACCTAAATCCAATAGAGGTGGGAAGAAAGGGCTTTGGGGCCAGAGAAGGTCAGGCACTGACTTGAAAACCGAGTGAGGCGTGGGAGGGAAGGGCCCGGTCCGTAAGCTCCTCCCAGCACACGCCTCAGAGTCTCACGCACCCACAGACCCCTGGGAACTCGTTAAAATGGTCCTGATTGAGGTTCTGATTCAGCGGGTCGGGGTGAAGCCGGAGAGTCTGGTTCTAACGAGCTCCCAGATGGCACATGAAGCTGGTCCCAGGCACTGTGGGAGGCAGGGAGTCTGTGGCTTCAATCCTTTGCCTCCTGTGAGCCTCCCTGGACCCCCGCAGGACAGATGGCAGGCACCCCATGCCACAGATGGGGACACCGAGGTGCCAAGAAGCGAAGGGAGTTGCCTGAGATGTCATGGGAATGGGTGGGGCCGGGGCCCGAGCCTGGGCCGGTCTCCAGCGTCCACCTCTGCCAGGCCATTCCCGGGGCAGGAGCCTCCAGCCCAGGCTCTTCCCAGGGTGAGGTTGGGGGTGTGGCTTCCTAAGGAAGGAGCATCCACTGGCCTGCACAGGAGGGGGAAGAGAGCCCTGTGCGTGTCTAATGAGCACCTACTGTGTGCCAGCACCTCCTCCGTCCTTGCTAGTAGACAGCATCCT